>BOSO01031712.1:0-17986 GCA_018403395.1 Gorsachius goisagi | reverse complement strand
TAATTCCGGCAGGGGGAGATCGCGACCACGGACTCATTGACCACCTACCCAAATGATACCACCTACTCAAAAGGGAACAATAGAAGTGAACCACTGAGTCTATGCAGTAATTTACATGAGAAGCGAGAAAGCATGTACCAATCAACATAGAGATTGTAATTGATTAAGTCATTAATATATTGCATATGTATGAAATTTGGTAATAAATATGTTTGCCGTTGTAGCCCATGGCATGCACGTTAGGTGGAGCAATCCCCCGTGCATCCAACGTTGCGAATAAAGAATGCCTGCCTTTTAACACTACATTGGTGTTACGAGGTTTGTTCTTCCCGATTTCGGTGACAACAAAACTCAAATAGCACTAGATTTATCTCCTAGGAGCCTTTAATAAAATACAGTAATGATTACTAATCAGTTGTGCAGAGGATTGGAACATTCCAACCAGGTCCTAAAGATTAGACCTATCATATTTGGCAAGAACCTGGCTATGAACACATACTGCTCAGCTGTAACTGGGACTATTTCACAAACAATACTTTGCATTTATAATAATTATCCACAACCTCTATAATTTTTTTGTAATTAAGGAGACTTACTAGGAGAATAGTTATCAAGTATCTAGGCAATCTAAGTGTACTCACAAGTCAGAAGGGCCTTGGTCAGGTGTTAACAAAATTGAAGAAAGGTAGGGACAAACAGCTTGGCAAGGCATTCTATTTCTACCCCAAATGCACAGCCAGAAGACAGCACTATTTTTCTGTCCTTTCTCACTATCTCTGTTGTGTCTTTACTTGCATTCCTTATCTGACTAAGAGGTTTTGGCCCTTCTTCATAAAGATTCTGATAATCTCAAAGTCTGGTTCTTTTTACTGAATACCTGCTGTGCTTTACTGTCATGGTGTAAGAAACCATGAAAGTAATTTTACATGTAATCTTTACTCCTCATGGTATACTGTAGATGTCAGAGTTCAAAGTAGTAAAAAGGAGATTTGATACGCCTGGAATTCTGGTCCTAAATCTCTATGGTCCTCTTTGGCTTTAAGTGGAAAACACATAAAAGGAAAATAATCTGTTCTAGTGGTCAGGTGGTCCATCTTCTTGTATTGTAGATTACATACTATTATGCCAAAATGTTATAGTGCTAGTTTAAATCACTCTTCTAGATAGTCTATAACTGGTATCAGTAATTTTTGAGAAATAAGTACATTTCTATATAAATCAAGGTTTTTGATAATTGCTGAATGAAAGACAGCTGTGAATATAATGTGTCAACATGTACTACTACTATTACATGTATAAATAGTGATTATTTTTTCAATGATACCTTGCTGTTATTGACCTGTGTGACCTGCTGTATTTTTAGATACAAATTTTAAATATATAATGTGAACACATTCTATGTATGGATCAATAAAAAACAGGATGTCCTTTTTAAGCTAAGGTTGGGCTTGGGGAACCTGATGTGTCACCACAGGAAAATAACTATTTTTCTTTAACCCAGGATAATGTGCAGTATCAGAAGATCTCTGCGTTCTGCTTTTTGTACGCATGTATTCACACTGAAGCAGGTATGAAAGTAAACTTATTTTAAAAAAGAACAAGTTTTTCATTCCTTGAATGAATCAAAAAAGTATTTCTCTGTGGGTAATGTGTATGCATATGGGAACATATGGCACCATTTTTTTGGTCTGTTATGGAAAGTTAACAGCCTTTAGAGACACAAGTTTCTTTGAATCATTCTTCAATGCTTCATTCAGCTAAAGTTGATCACTGATGGTTGAAGCTTTCTAATCAGTTAAACAATTCTCTCATCCATAAAACCTGTTCAAATATTAGGAACAAAACCCAGGGATCCCTTTTTTTTATTATTATTAAATGATAACTATTTTTCCTACATTTTTCCCTGTTCTAGTTTTAAATTAAACTGGCATTAAAAGGTGACTTAAAAAATAAAGGAGATAGTGAAAAAAGTTATAAATTTATTCTCTCAATAAAAACTAAATGCTTTGCATTCTCTGAAGCTATGTTATTGGTTATGACATATTTTAGTTGAAACTTGGCCAAAAAAATTCAATAGATGTTTTTTGGTTCTGAAATTTTCAGTCATTCTTGCAGAAATAAGTATTTAACGAAAATCAGTACTATTTGCTATTTGCTCATTATTGGTTTTGTGTTATTCTGTAATTTAGCATATTTCATTCACCCAGTCGTGCAGAGGAAATAATACCCTGTGACAAGGATTGCCAGTGTCTCAACATAAGCAGTAAACATTCCAAACAAACTGTTTATCATGAAGTCTATAGCAGAAAAAAAAGCAGATATGCTAAAAGGAAATTGGGATTGACTGGCAAATAATTTATCAACCAAGAAAAGAGCTGTATATCAGCTTATTTTCTCTTGCAAATAAGTCTTTTTAGTCCTCATTCAGTGAAATTTATTCATATATGGAGATTTAGCACAAGGTCTATTCACTACTTAAATCCCATGTAATATATCAGCTTTTGCTGATATATTTTGGGCTGAATTGCAGCCCACTGTTGCTTAAACTGAATGAATGATATTTCCAGCTGGATCATGAATAGAATTTGTGGAAAAGTTATAAGAAAGTCTGTTATAAAATGTCTTGCTACGTAGGTTTTAGTACATCTCACATATCTCCATTAAAATAGTGGCCTGTGAATCATGCTAAAATTATGATAATGAGCTAGGGGCAGTTGGACGAGGTTCAGTGAGTTGCTGACTCCACCTGAAGCCACACGCATAGCCTTGCAGTATTGAAAACTTACCCTGAAGACTGCCTCAGGGTTGCCCTGAGCAAAACACAATAGGCACATCCAGTAGAGTGTTTAAACAAATGGAAGTTGAATTACTGTGTTCTGAGAGTCACTTGTCGTTCTATAATCATTGATCAATACAGAATTTATGATGGCAAATAATAGCCTTCAGGGTCCAAAACCCAAATGAGTTTGAGATCTGTAACTTGAGATATTTTTTTTTCTCTTCATCACACTAGGATGTCTCCCTGAAAAATGACACACTTTCAAGAATTCCTGCTACAACTGAAGAATACAGTAAGCAACCTTTGAAGATTTAATAAACTGAAAGTAAAGGTAGAAAGTGTGCATCTATCAGAATTCACAGCACTGAAAGCTGTTATAACAGAATTTCTATTCTGATAATATGCAGAGAGAATAATTTAGGTACTAAACACTCTGTATTACCCCAGTTACTGTTCAGTCTCACTTTTTTCTTTGTCATATCAGAAATATATGATTCTATCTTTGAATGGATATAGCAGAAATGGAGATTGGATTTTGAAATATTTATATTTTAACTTTGTAGTCAAAGTCCTTTCTAATGAAATCTTTTAGTTATTAACATTTTTCAAAGAATCTGAAGCAGAAACACTTCCCTTCCGTAATGAGGAGAAGATATTAATTTCTATATTCAGGGAGGCATTAGACAAAAAGCATAGGTATTAATTTTGGTTCACTAATGTTCTTTCCACCTCAATGTGATTTACTAACACCAGTCTCCCTCCAAGGGAGATGGTGCTAAGTTTTGGTACAGTTGAATGTAATTTAGTTTCTGTAATTCTTTCAGTTTAACATAAGTTCTTTGGGAATTCCCTACTGTTTCCTTTCCCATCCCTCCACCTCTTTTTAATTCCTAATCCTTCTTTTCTTCAGAACAATTTTTTTCATTTGATTCTTTTTCCCTGCTTCTTGTTTTGTACCAAGAACTCAAATATTCATCCTTAGCCTTCCTTCTTTGTTTTTATTCTTGACTTTACATGTTCCCTGACTCAGCTTTGGTGACAGTTTTCATGACAACAATATATGCAGTCTTCCCATAACTTCATATCTTTCTTTCATGTAGAGACTTGGGAGTTCTTCTGATTGTTGGAAAGGTAGTCTTCACTAATCATTGTTGTCTCTCTGAGTTCAGTCATCACATTTACTTGTCTGTCCAATGTATGTCTAGTTTTAAATTTTGACAACACAAAAACAACAAAACAAAACAAAATCTTCCCTGTACCAGATTTCTCTGGAGGTTTTAGTCTAGGGAATGGCTCCAACTTTAGCTGCAAAGTGAAATTTGAGTTACCATAGCAGATTGCACAAAAAAAAATGTATAGTAGATTGCACAAAAAAAGTTAGTTTTCTCACCTGAGTCTTGAATGTGACCTATTGCTTGCTTATCCTTTGTCTTTGCCATGGTGTAGCAAAGGTCAGCTCAAAATCTAATTCCCCCCAAAAAAGCAATAGATTCAAAGCATCTAAAACCAGTTCAATTCATACAAGTTAACAACACTATGTCCTATCAAAAGGGATTTTGTTTCAAAATCAGTCTAAAATAGACAACAGTTGTACACTCAGTTTTTATTTCACAACTCTTTTCCTTATTAGTTTTGTGATGTACTAGGAGTTATCTGTTTGACTATCTGGGACCCACAGCCTTCACATAAGTTGCTGATTGACTTTTCGTATATGATTTAAGAATCCTTCAAGGGATACCCAAGAGTTTTGGTGAAGCATAACAAAAACAATCTCCATGACCTTATTTGTGTTTTTTTTTTTAGCAGTCATGCATGGATAAATGCATTTACAACACACTCTTATTACTAGAGAAGAAATAACAGAAATACACTAGCTATTTTATGTAAACCTGTTATTTCTTGAAGTTAAAGAAATCATGTGATTGTGAGAAAAATAATTTCTATTATTTAATGATGCTTTTTAATGAAAAGTTAATCAATTCTGCATTTGGAAAAAAATCTATCGTATACATCACCTTTCTATCAAAAGATAAACAACTTGCATTTGGCAGTTGGCTTAAGTGAAGCACATTCTAAAATTTAAAGAGTTGTAACCGTTCTGAAAACAGGATACAATGGTGATTTAGTCCAGCAACAGAATTTTAAGCACATCAGGCAGGGAAGTTGACACTTTGAAGTACTCTAGTGGTGTATTTTTTTTCCCAATATTTCTTCTTTTTCTATCCAGAAATGTTATCACAGTTGACTTAGAATTTTCTGCACTTGTAATTCATTTCTAGAAATATTTTAGATGCTCTGGAGGAACTGCTTGACAGAGAGAGCAACTGGCGAAGTAGTATTAATCACACACCGATAGGATTGACCTAACCATACAGTGTACAGACTATCCATATTACCTCTCTAAGGAAGTTCTAATGATTCTGAGAACAAGATTAAAAACTGATACAGTGTAACCAACCACAATTTTTCCATCAGTAATGAGAAACAAGACAAGACAATGTCTTGCCATTGTGATGCTTGAGGGACTTGGTATACTGTTTGAAGAAAGTGGCCTTTGAAAAGCTATTAATCCTTCCCCCCCCCCCCCCCCCCCAAAATAAATTAATAGTCAGAGACAGGAATAAATAAAACAAAATGTAAAAGTTAAATTTATGCATTGGTTTGATCAGTAGGCATTAAGATGGCAGATGCCAAAAATTGAAAATTCTCTTTAGAAACACACACACACACAATGTGTTTCTTAAATACACTGTGTACTCTAAGGAAGACTGGTGAATAAAATGGGTTGCTCAAAAAACTAAGAAATGATTTTGAAAGACTAGAAATCAATTCCATTTAATACAGAAATTGATGCTATCTGGAGTTTGCAAAAATTGGAAGGAAATATAAATATGTGTCACTGCCAATTTGCTTTGACCATGTTAATAATTTGGAGAAAGATCCAGTCAAAACTCTAATATATGTGAGATTATACAGGTCTTGGTTATTAAAAAAAAACAACAATGAAAACTAGAAAATAGGATTAATAAACATAAAAATGTGGTCTTCAGTGGGTGACTGGAAAAGCAGATCTTTTGCTGTTGCTCACATTATATGATTCTCAGTTCTGATGCTGACATTCTGTTAATGATGTTACTTAGTTTCTCTGACCTGAAATTCTTCATCTTCATATGTGGAAAATACTACTAGTCAGCTTATACTTTACGTATAATAATGAATTATTGGGAAGGACTTTAGGATAATCAAATGAAGAAAAGATTGTGTACAGTAAACGGAATACTTATATTGAAGACTTTCTCTAGGATGACAGTGCTTTAGAATCCTGTCTGTGCTGCTAAATTGAGAGATCCTTCTTTGTCTTTGAAGAATTCAAAGTAACATGAGCCAAAAGAAATGTAAATTAGGCTCTGCCAGAAAAAAAGAGGGGAAAAAAGCACAGTTTTTAGCTCCTCCCAATCAATGAAAAGTCACTGATGCAAAAATAAAGATTTAATTGAAAAATATAAGAGAAAAGACATTAACGAAAATGAAAAAAATATCTAAAAGTGAAATGCACATTTAAAGAGAAAAAAAAATAATTTAACGTAAAGACCAACCTTTCAAAATATAGTGTCAGCATATGCAATATAGAATGTGTAATTTTCAGAATATAATTATTTGTTCATCTACTTTTTTACATAACAAACGATGCATACAGTGGTAGCACATACAAAGGCAAAAAATTATTTGTTCCTAGGCATGCCAATTTAAATTGCATTATTTACATACACACTGAAACAATGTTTGACAAAGCAGTGCCTCCCCATTGGTAGGTGCCAGTGAACGATTTGGAAGTCTGATTAGAAAATTACTTTGAGAAAAAAGATTTAAAGGATCTGTCTGGACATGAATATGGTTAGATGCTTTTTTGTGATCCTGTTCTTTATTTTTAAATGGGTTTTATGGGTGACTTGGAAAACTCAAACATTGTTCTATGTTAATCTTACTGTACATCAATATGCAAATTTAATAAACACTTTGTTACAATTAGTAAACCTGATTTTCAGTTTATAAATACATGTAAAAAACTAGAAATTGTTTCAAGAATCTTCCAGAAATGCAGTGTTTCTGTCTCAGGAAGACTATCAGGCCGCTATACAGAGAAAAGAAAGAAAGTCTCTTTTATATGTGTATGGTAATTACTTGTTCCTGGGCAGTGAGTTCAGAGTGAAGCAATATGTATTTCTGAGTTTCCTTCATCAAGCTTCTACAAAGCCTTAACAGATATATTTGTAATTAGCTGTAATTAAAGAGTGAGCGAAATAAATCCAATGGAGGATTGTTGTGGATGGAGTGAAAGATAAGCAAAAATATAGTTTATTGACATAAACCAGTGAGTTAACAAAGCTCAATGGTAAATGTGACAGTGGTTTATAAGGTTCAATGGCAAGGTACACTTGGTTATTTACTACACAGAGGACAGGGTCAAACAAAACTGTCAGGGAGACTCTCCTGTTGAATCATGAGGTTCAGAAAAGATCCCCTTGCTTTCTAAACTCCTTCCTCAGAGAAAAGTCTAGGTGTGGCTGGATCAAATCCTAGTCTCAGACTTGGGTCACTGGTTTATGTCTAAAGGATTATATATGTGCAATCAATCCTTTATATCACTTAGGTAACGTTTCAAAGTTTAGCATGCAATTAGCCACTTACCAAGAATCTGTTGCCGAAAGGAATCTCTCAACCTCAAGGAGTAAATGAGAGGCATCCCTGCTCAAGGGGAGATCCTGGTGTGCAGCCCGCTGCTGTGCAAGAGAGCTCAAAGGGCTCTTGGACTGCTCGGTATTTATGGGGGTCAGATGATTGACTCGTAGTCAAATTTACATACCAACAGCAGATGTTTTTTCCAACGGCTTCTGGCTTGAGTTGGACACTGACCAGCACTGTGGTTAGGTGTGTGCATTGCACAATAGCCCTTGGCTATTGTGTTGTTATCTGTCCCCCCTGAATCTACTTTGAGCTGGGTGCATCCATCACGACCACAGGTGGTTATCACTTGAGCAGGTTATGGGAAAATGTCGGGGGGGGAGGGGAGAACACACTGCCACACAGATGTAAATTATAATCTCTAGAAGTGTGTTTTAGTGAGGTTATATTGTTCAAGTCTAAGCAGATGCTTTGCTCTATAGTGGCACTCTTACTGAAAAATAAGAAAATGTGCACCTTGAACATGTGTTAACACATCTTTTGTGTACTCGTAAAGTGTGTTGATATAAACTAAATTATGCTTCATATAACAATAGAAGTGATAAACAGCTTGTGGGGTGGGGAGAAGGAATAGCTGTACTTCAACATTTTTAAGAGTCATAAAAAAGTGTCAGCTATTCGATTCTGTTTTTCTGAAAAGATATGAAACTGCTGGCTGGAAGTAAGTGGGAACAGAAAAGTTTTTAAATCTTTTACATAGTATATCATAGTTCTTTTTCCAGGAAACCACTTTCTTAGTGTCTGCTCACAACAGCTCCACCAGTAGGACACCAGCTGTGAGGGAGGTTGGATATTAAAGACACGATCAGGAGTGAACTGAGGGAGAAAATAAAAAATAATTAAGACTGAAAATGCATATGATATTTGAAATAGTATATGTGTATATTCATGGAACAAGGTGATTTTGGACTACTTTTATCCTAGCTTTCATCTTCAGGAGACTGTTTCTGTATGCTGGCTATCTTTGAAGTATGACACACTGTGTACTGTTGAAGAAAAATAAATAATATAAATATTAAGGCAAAATATGGCTCAGTTGGCTGAAGCAAATGCTGAAGAGTTCCCTTAGGCTGTTATAAAAACTGGCACAAACAGTATATTCAGGAGAACTGGGTGAATTTAAGAGGGGTTTTCTTTGGAGGCAACAGTTCAACAGTCATAGGATTGTTGTTCTTCATGCATCAATAATTAATTAACAGAAAAATAAATAGTAAAGGAGGTAGAGAAACTACTACTCTATCTCTGTTAAAAGCAGAGGAATGCTCAACTTCTCTCATACGCTAGTTACTATAACAGGAGCTCCCTTCCTGTTTTCATTTTTTTGGGTTTTTTTTTTGTTTGTTTAGTTGGTTGGTTGGTTTGGGGGTTTTGTGTGTGTTTGTGGGTGGCTTGTTTTTTAAAAAAATAAGTGAATGACTACAACTGGGATGATTCCAGTATTTAACAATATGGATGCTTTTCACTGTGATGTCCATATAGATGACTGAACTAGCTCCAATTTAACTGTATATAGTCAAAGTAGTTTGGCTTCTGTGAAAGGAATACATTCAGATTCACAGAATGTTTTGGAATAATTTGGGGTATACAGGTGTTATACTGAATAATATCAGTTAAGTAAAGTTGATAAATTTAAATTAATTTAGACTATATTATCATATGGGTCTCTTGTTCAACATTTACCTATCCTTGAAATTTAAGGAATTCTTAACACATTAAACATTTAGTATACAGCCATAATTTCTATGTATTTTTCTATTTGTTTGTCTTGAACTAATCTGTTCAATGGACTCTCAGTTATTCTGAACAACTCTGACTGAATACATTTTAACCACACAGTGGGGCAACATTATATCAAGTCTCAAGACAGAACAAAACTTTAAGGGCAGAGGAGATACAAAGGAAGTATTTCTTCCTCATACAACTTACAAGAAAATAAAAAACTATTTATCAAAAGACAAATTGTTAAAGTTTGTATAAGTTCAGAAACAGCTGAACATATTGATAGAATAAAATCCATCAAAGACTTCTAGAAAACGAAGTCATTAATTCTACCCAAGGTATGCACACTGCATCATAAACTGCTGCAGTCTTGGAAAGTATTCTGGGAAAGTATCACTGTATGCTTTACTCACATTCATATCTAAAAGTTCACTAATAATTGCAATGGAGATAGGATGCTAGACAACACAGATGCTCTTTCTGTCATTGCAAACTTTTATACATTCTTCTATGCTCATGTATGATTTCTTATGATAGACTTACCTATGTGCTTTGGACCTTGTAGACAAGAAGGAGCTTCTGCTGGAGATTGCTCACAGTGAAAGAGCATGGGATTACACAGGAGATATTCTTAGAATCATAGAATTGTTTAGGTTGGAAAAGACCTTTAAGATCATCAAGCCCAACCATTAACCTAATACTGCCATCCCACCACTAAACCATGTCCCTAAGCACCTTGTCTACCCGTCTTTTAAATACCTCCAGAGGTGGGGACTCAACCGCTTCCCCAGGCAGCCTGTTCCAATGCTTAACAACCTTTTCATGAAAAAATTTTTCCTAATATTTAACTTAAACCTGCCCTAATGCAACTTGAGGCCATTTCCCCTCGTCCTATTGCCCGTTACTGGGGATAAGAGAACACCACCGACCTGGCTACACCCTCCTTTCAGGCAACTGTAGAGGGCGATAAGGTCTCCCTTCAGCCTCCTCTTCTCCAGACTAAACAACCCAGTTCCCTCAGGTGCTTCTCATAAGACTTGCCCTCCAGATCCTTCACCAGCTTTGTTGTCCTCCTCTGGACATGCTCCAGCAACACGCCTTTCTTGTAGTGAAAACTGGACGCAGTATTTGAGGTGCAGCCTCACCAGTGCCAAGTACAGGGTCATGAGTTCTACTCCTGCTGGCCACGCTATTGCTGATACAAGCCAGGATGCCATTGGCCTTCTTGGCCACCTGGGCACACTGCTGGCTCATATTCAGCCAGCTGCCAACCAGTACCTCCAGGTCCTTTTCCTTTTTCTTGTTGTCTGTCTCTTCTGCTCTAGGATCTCATATCCTATATAGAGCTGATTAGTACATGGGCAGATTGTTTCTGGAATACATGGTTCTGGAACAAAGGACTGGAGCACCCAATTGGTAGCATGGATTTGGATTTTCAAATATCATGGTGTGGGAACATTGGAAATGAATCTGCCTCTGAGGAGAAAAAGAGAAAGAATACATTTGTTCCAGGGATGAACATTTTGTCTTACTAGAATATTCAAGATGAGAAAGTATTATAAATCACACTGTGCCTCCCTGGCAGGGAAAGGTCAGGAGAAAACGAGTGTGCTTTTCTACATTATGTACAAGACTGTTTCAGGAATTTGTTTCAAAAATCATAGGTACTTCCTTGGTGATGGTTTAGACAAATTTCTCAAATTGACTAATAGGACATTAGGAAACCAATAGGAAATATTTTGGGTCTGTAGTATAAGGCTGCGAATGCAAAACAAGACAAACAAAATAATTTTCACACCCCCCCCCCAACCACACTTTTTTTTTCTTATTTAAAGTAATGACAGTTTTTTCTGCTGTTACAGTTTCTCTTAAAGAAATAGAAATGTTTGCATTTTCAATTTTCTTGGAATTTTCATATTTCTGTTTACAGAATAAACTAAAAATATAAAAGCCATCAGGGCCGAACACCTAGGGTGTAACAAAGCCCTCCAATAAATCCCTCCAATAAATGAGCAAAAACTGATAGTTCCACTTTTTGACAAAACTCGGAGCATAAAGTCTCTAAAGAATAAAATAAGCTTCTGAACCTCACCCTACTCCCCAAAATGTTACAGCCTTTAATAGTTATACAGGTCTCACAATGGAACATAAACCCCATAACTTTCTTGGAGTCTGTACCTCATCACACTGAGTATTGAGACAGTATCTGGAAACCAGTTGTACTGCTGCTCACACTGGTGTGGGTTTCTCAGGCCCAGACTGGTCGCTGAGATAGTATTTATCCAGATAGAAAAGTTTCTTGAAATTAAGAAGTTGAATGTTTGACACATCAATCTTGAACATAGAAAACCACAAACTATTTCTCAGCAATACCAAAATCAGCTGGAGAGACAACGGTAGAGGTCCAAAGAAATATTTAAGAACAAAACAGTCTGTCCTATACATATCCTAACCTGAGGTATCAGTTTCCTGCATCAAGTCAATGGCATTGTGCTGTTTTGTGTATGACACAGAATCTTAAAGGTATCCTGGTCATGTGGAAACATGAGTTTCCTAACTGTTATTGTGACTTAAGTCAGGTAATTTTATTTCTGCACTGTTAAATCCACGTTTCCAAGACAGACTAGTTTTTTACACAGGTGCACTTTATGGGAGGTTGGAATAGTTTTGTGGTGAATATATATGACTCGCCTCCATTTGAACCTGGATTTTGGGCAAGATAAGAAGTTATGGAATTTAAGTGGGAAAGTGCATAGGGAAAGTAATAAAATAAATCAAGAACTTGATTGTTGGGTAGCACAAATTACAACAGAAGACAGCACTTGCTTTATACAAATTTATGCTAAAAGCAATGGAAGCAGTAGAATTAAATATATTTGTCATAAACATACACATATATATCCACTGTGTCCAATCAAAAATAGTATATGCTAATATCTGTCACATATCAGTTGGCTTCACACACTGGAATGAATGCACAGATAAATATCCTTGTATTAGGCAAAAAAAAAAATGTATTTCTGACCTGACTTACCTAGGAAATGAGAACTGATCAAGGTAGTTGAAAAAGTCTTTTTACTGGTGCATCCGGGATAACTACCACCACAGAAATGGTTTAAAGCTTATCCCAGAGAGCATGTGAATAACATGTTTATGTGCCCTATTCGTCACGTTGCCTCAAGTGAGAAAGTTTATAGAGATACAGCTTTGCTCATGGAGTAAAACAGACACATTTTGCCTCCACTCTTTCCTCTAATTCTTAGGTGTTTTGTAAATGTATTATGTAAAAATCTTAATACTGTTGACAAAAAGGTCAGTTTAAGTCACTGTCTGTACTGGTGTGATAACACCCGCTACAAATCTCATACTCCAACAACTGCTGCTCAGATCAGTGAAGTGTGATTTGAGAGGAACACTGAACTTTGTTTTTGAGGGAGAGAAGAAACCGAGTGTTATTATCTTGTAACCTGACTGTTAAAAAATAAGAGCAAATAAGAAGCTCCAAAGATAGCTTTGCATATCCTTGTAAAATTATTCCAAAATTACAGTAATACTAGGGTTTTTTTAAAACAAAGGCATAGAAATAAAGAAAATGACTCAAAAAGTGCCTTCATAAATCACATAACCTGAATTTTATCTCAGCACTGTTTCTCAAGACTGTGGATAATTGGGATAAACCTCCCCGTCTTCTGTGAATACTGTATGCTGCAGGGAGATTTATAAAGAGCTTAATTGAGGGTAACCAATTCTTCATGCTTTGCATAAAATAATTTTCAGAGCGTCCCAGTATTTTAAAACTGATGGAATAACAAAAGGTTACTTTTTGTAGCTGAGCTTATTCAGCCCGGTTTGATCTTTTTCTGAGATGTCTGAAGCCATGTTTCTAACACCTGTTCATTTGTAGCATGTGATTATGTTGATTCAATCACTTTCAAGCACATGAAGAAAATTATTGATAATTCACCAGCTGCTTTATGAGAACAAATTTGATCTTTTAAATAAGGAGAGGAAGTGAGAGATCACACTTCAAGGTCCTTAACAAACTGTAGAACTGTATCAAGCTGTGAATATTTTGAATGGATGGTAAAGCAATTAAAAGTCCCAAACCACAAATAGCATGGTATTGTTTTACTTGTGACACTCTTACTAAGTAATATTTCAAAAATAACACAAAAATTTGTAATTTCTAGTACGTTATATTCTGTTTCTTTGAGAAGGACTGACTCTTCTTGTTTTACATTACATGTTTCAAAAGCTACCTGACTTCCCTATTTGTTTTAATTTGCTATATATACTACAAAAAATAAATCAACATTGTGAGGATAGCTGTTTGGAATATCTAATATGTCAACCACTTAGGCCTGAAATCTCACCAGCTTAGAATCACAAGAGTAATGAGTGGCCACCATCTTATAGCTTCAGATTTACGTTAGTGTCATGTAAGCTGCAAAATATTGTGCCCCAGCAGTCCCTTGTGAGTCACCTTGAAAGAGTAAATTCACAAAGAATTTCTGGCAATAAATAAAAAATCAAGCATACATGTATAAAGCTCAATGACGTTTCATATTTGGGTCTAGGTTTTGTAATATTCTGTAGTTAGATCATAGCATAAAAATTTAGCAAATGGCAGAAGAAACATATTTTCTAAAATATAAATGAGTTTGTAAACAAATAGATACAAACTAATAGTCGGGTTTGGTTTTTTTTTTCAGATGTGAAGAAAGGAAGAGCTGTTTCAGGTTTTTGTATATAATGAGCTTTGAATAATGTCTCGCAGTGTAGTGGGTACTAATTAACTTATCTTAGTAGAAGCTTGAGTGAGATTCTAAGATTAAAGAAAGATCAACAAAAATATTTTTGGAAAGAAAAACAACCCAAGAAGTCTATTTGTAATGTCCATATCCTCTGAGATGGCAATCTCTGCACATTACTATACAGTATAATCTGCTATTTATATAAGCTTTCCCTTCTTTGGTATTTGTTTGTTAATGTACAAAGTACAGTATGATTGTACATCTTCTTTAAATCATCTGATTTTAAAGGAAAATTAGTTGGCAGCAAAACAGATTGAATACCTTTTCTGCCTTGAAGCCCTCATACCTGTCCGTGTTGGGAGAGTGTTATCAGCAACCGAGATTACTCATTGCTGAAGGCAGTAACTCCACCATTCAATAACTTCATGCTTGTATAATTGAAGTGAATTTTGAAACTAACACAACCTTCCTAAAAAGCATCTTCTGTGCTACAAAACTTTTCTAAAAGCTGTGAGTATAAAAACCAAATAATTAAAATAATACAATATACATTTTTATTCATATATTTTTACAAGGTATTACACTTTGTGTGTGTACTGAAGAATATTCTATTAATGCTATCAATTGCCATACCTAGAACAAAATAAAAGACATTTTCCACTTGAATTTGGCATGTTAATTTAGTTTGCTTCTCTGTGGACTAACCATTCAATAGCACATGTGTAACACATAGTAAAACAAGGAATTTTAGTCAGGAAACCAAACAAATCATAAACATTTATGATCCTCAAAGCACTTGCCAGGTTGAACAACAGTTGATCAGGATTTTTAAATATTTCATTTTTTTACTGGAAAAAGAGGCCTTTACTAGTACCTAGTGACTTCAAACTGTTCAATAAGACAGTGAGCAATCTTCCAGTTAACCTCTGGAAATGTGTCATCTTACAGCTTCTCAAAGGTACAGGCTCCACCCACCAAATGCTATGTATTTTAAATCAGCAGTAATGAACTTTCTGTTGAACAGCTAAGTCTGATAAATGAGAAAGGATTAAATAAAAATGGGTTCTTATAGAATTTTTTATTAAACAGAATCTTAACTTATATGGCGGTGAACTCTCAGAGTCTATAGGTCATGCTGTATATCCAATCACTCAACTACGTGGTTGTTATGACCAGTTAATTTACAAGGTATGCATATACACATTTAGTATATGTAATTAATATATCAGCCCTGAGGATATTTTTGTCTGTAATCACACACACACAAATGGTTCTACAATTTGGACTGAACCTGGAAACATTCAATATATTAAGTTTGCATTAATTTTCTTTCAAAGTGAGAGCTTTGTATTCATTCAATCAAGGGCTGTGGCTAAACAGTCAGGCATCTAGCAGATCTCAGTGTCTTTATTTTAGTGAAAGTAAAAGAATTAGTAAGCATCTCTCATTGCAGTTTCAAAAGCAACTCTTCTTACTATGAGCTCTGACAGACATCTTCCCTTTAGCAAAACCATCTTCTAGCTTAATTGAATTGAAAGAAAACCAGCAACACTTCCGTAAAAAAAAAGTCTCTTCATTTTGAGGTACTAAATATCTCAAAATGAGGAATTGAAATACCAGCAAAACTGGCTGAACAGTCAGTCTACATATATAATTAGGAATTAGATGTTGAAACATGGTCTGCTGTAGCCACATTGGTTTTATAGCACAGAAGACTGATTTTAAAATTCTGTTTTCAGTTACATTTCTGAAAATAAAGTCCAATTCTCTTCTTTAATTAAATAATGGAGATTACTTGAGCTTTATATGTTGAATGGTTCCAGAATAAATCCTAACTTTATTGCCACAATGATTATTTTTGGTAATGTTAGCCAGAAAGATCTATTCTGTTTTGTCCATAAGTTTTGTTTCTCACTATGCTTGAAAACCATATTTACAAAGTTATGACTTAGCCTAATTAAAAAGTTGATGAACTGCAAAATAAGGCCCACAGAGTCTGGAAAACACACACACAACACTGCAAGAGGAAAAAAAAAAGGAAGCTATGTCCTGTGTCTTTTGTATTTTTGAATCTGTTATTTCTCTCATTGACATCCATAACTTTGCTCATAGGCGACTGACATTCTGTACTACTACCTACTCACACCAATGTATCTATCAAAGCCTGCCAGATTACATCAATTATCTAATTGGTACAGTCAGTTAAAAGTGAAATTAAATGGAATCTGGACATGAATAACAAACTGTAATAAGACAAACTCTCTCTTAATGATTCATGGAACTCTAATGAAAATAATTCCCCTGCCCCCATTGGTGATCACATAAAAAAATTCTTATCTTGTGAATTTAGAATTAATATTGATCAAAAGTCTGATAAATTATTGTAACACTTTTTATTAGAGTAGTGCATTTGTTGAATGTTTGAACAATACAAGACATAAAGACTCAGATAAAATATACTTGCTGTAGGTATTTTCAATGCTTATTTAGAGATCATGACTGTTGAAAAAAATTACTATTTCTGTTTTCATATTTAAGCTGTTGAAAAAAATTGCTTTTGTTTTAATTTCAAATCATAAAGATGCTCTTCCATGGTACAGTTGAGATGATCCGAAAGCTCACTGTTCCCAAGAATGGCAAACTTACCTTCCAGTCCTGTGTGCTTGTCCCTTTCTATATGATGAGAAAGGTCAGCTCATTAACCAGAAAATGCCTTCCTAGCTGGAAATGTACCTATTTTTTCCAAGGTCCCTGGTCCGATCCACAGAGATGGAGGTACAGAGATGCTGCAGAACCAGTGATTTTAAGAAGTTCCTTTTGACAGTGTCAATTAATGCATTCATATTATCCAACTTCACCCTAACTAAAATCTTCATGGAGAGTTTCCATCACAGTACAACAGAAGAGAACTGGTTCAATTAGCAGTCTACATGTAATAGTTTTTTGACATGTTATTTTGTTTACTCGATTTTCTATCCTCATTAATCTCTATGATTAATGCTTAACAGGAACAAGACATTTCCAAAGGTTCTGTCAAGCACTATGAAAATAGGAGAGTTATTCTAACTTAGTAGGAATCCAGGCCTTGTGGTAACAGAAGGAAACAAATTACCTTAAATGACTCCACTTAAAGAAGGCAAAAAATTGAAGTGAGTTGAAAAAAACCTAACATTACAAAAAATATGTTCTCTAGGAAAGGATTTTTTTAATTATTTGAAACTTTTTTCCCAAAAAATCTGTATTGATGTTTCTATAGAATTCAGGAAAAATAGTTATTTAAACCTTAAATGAAAAAATCACTTTTGCACAGTATGTTTAGTATCTTTTTTTGTCTTCTAGTGTCAGAACTCGTTATCATATTTGTGTCTTCAAAACTCAATAAAACACTTTCATAAAATCATTAAGGTTGGAAAAGACCTCCAAGATCATCAAGTCCAACCATCAACTCAACACCACCCTGCCTACTAAACCATGTCCCAAAGTGTCATGTCTACACATTTTTTGAACACCTCCAGGGATGGCGACTCCACCACCTCTCTGGGCAGTCTGTTCTGACGTTTGACCAATCTTTATGTAAAGAAATTGTCCTAATATCCAATCTAAACCTCCCCTGACACAACTTGAGGCTATTTCTTCTTGTCCTATCTCTAGTTACTTGGGAGAAGAAACAAATACCCACCTCAATACAACATCCTTTCAGGCAATTGTAGAGAGCAATAAGGTCTCCCCTCAGCCTCCTCTTTCCCAGGCTAAACTACACCAGTTGTCTCACTAGTTCCTCATAAGACTTGTCCTCCAGGCTCTTCACCATCTTCGTTGCCCTTCTCTGGATGTGTTCCAGCACCTCAATGTCCTTCTTGCAGTGAGGGACTCAAAACTGAACACAGTATTTGAGGTGCAGCCTGTCCTGGTTTTGGCTGGGACAGAGTTAATTTTCTTCGTAGAAGCTGGTATAGTGCTGTGTTTTGGATTTAGTACGACAAGAATGTTG
>BOSO01031704.1:0-20377 GCA_018403395.1 Gorsachius goisagi | reverse complement strand
ACTTTTTCTAGGAGTTCCTCATCTTTCTTGAACTGGGGAACCCAGAGCTGGACACAGTACTCCAGGTGGGGTCTCACCAGGGCAGAGTAGAGGGGGAGGATAACCTCCCTTGACCTGCACACTCCTCTTAATGCACCCCAGGATACTATTGGTCTTCTTGGCAACAAATGAATGAGTTTTCCTGCTCTGAAACAGTTACTGAAAAGGATCTGTTGCAAATAAGAGGAAGAGGTGCTTTTTAGATTATCTCAGTACAAGTGTGTGAGAGTCCAGCTCCGCCTGACTTCGAACTGCTGTAGAAGCAGCCATGGGTCCTCAGATCTCACTGCCAGCAGTTCTATTGAACTGAGTCCCTGCCAGCTTTGCAAAAAAAAAAAAAAAAAAAAAAAGACTTCACTTTATCCCTGGGGAAGATGGAGTGTGGAACAAATCAGAGATTAAAAAGTAGAAGGGTGGTTCCTAAACCATATGGGTTTGAGTTTCTCTCTTCTGCAAACCTTTGTCTATCTGAAATAGCGTTGCTAGAACCACCGGCCTATAAGCTCTAGACATGTCACTATCCATCTTTAGATCTTGCTGTTTTCTTCCCATATCTCTATGAGATAGATGTATCTTGTGCTCTGCATTTTAGTTCTTTGTCTGCAACTCAGTATGCATCCTTCCTCTACCCACTTTCATACATTTAGCCATTAGAGCATTCCCAACATTTCCTACTCCCTGGTTCGTGCCTCCGAATAAACTACTGGTATTCCCTGGAATTGTTCTTACCCACAAATCAATTTCTTTAGCACACCCCAAAATGGGCAACACAGCACCAGTGGAAAACTCTCAAAGCAATTATTAGGGAAAATGGTCCTTCCATGAGTCATTATAAGGGTGAAAAGCCAACAGACCAAATTTTCTCCAAAAACACACTATAAGAAGGGGAACATTTGCATCCCATGCAAACCCAAGAAACTGAAATCCAATTCCTCACCCCTTTGGCTTTATTTTTCTGTTGAAATTTTGTGGAAACAAAGTCTTATCTTTCAGAATATAATAGAAGTAATTTTGCAATCAAAATGAACAACATCCCACCTACTCATATGCCATCTAAGGGAGGAGAGAAAGGATTGGTGGTTGTATAGCCTGTTTTGCTAATCGCTACTTTTAAGAGCTGTACCGTGACAGACATATCTTGCAAAGCAGTGACAACTCATCCTACAGATGAAAATTCTTCTGTTTCTGCTAGTTAACACCACCACCATTCCACAGAAAACCCAAGGCATTAATTAGATGGTTTCAGAAAGTGGGTCTGTCACAACAGTATGGATGTGTTTCTAATTTCTGCACGTTCATTCAAATATGAGCTAGGAAAGGTAAGAGGTACATTCCAACCTCTCAGCCAGTTTTGTAAAAATGCCCAAACAAATAAAATGGAGCTATACACTCTGGAAGTATTTTTGCAATGTCTGCAGCTTCTACATATTTCCCTGAAGTATATAAATAGAAAGCAGAGCAGATATGCTATAACAAAACGTGAGCCAATCCTCCAACTATATTTGAGCTACAGCCATTGATTCTACTCCATTTATTTCTCAGCAGTTGCTTTGCAGTATTGGTTCTCTTCATCATATACTGTCGCTGCACAACCATCCTAGAACACCACACTTGTCCTATTCTTTCATTTGGCTCGTGATCAAATGTATGGTCAACTATAGTAGCTTTAGTTCCTGAGTACCGCATTAATCAGATTTTGAAAATAATCTTCCACGTGACTTTCAAGAATCCTTTTTGGCAGGGCAAATGACATGTCTAAATACACAAAGGGATGCTGTGCCCTGAAAAAAAAAGTACACACTGATGTTATTAAGGGTATTTTTCCGAGAAATGTATGCCTGCCTGCCTGTCTGTCTGAAGAAGGTAGGTATTAGTTTACTACAGCTGTTATTATAGCTTCTTACCCTTTTATTACAGAAAAGGGCGTGCTTTTTGGTCACCTAAAATCAAGCAAATATTTGAGTAAGTTCTTGATCAAGATAAAAAAAATCATCAGAGAAAATCTAAAAAAGTGCTAAAATTCTAGAAAAATGCTAGACACCCCCCCAGCCCCCCTTCCTATGTTTGGCCAAATCTTCACTTCCAAAATTCACAGTAGTACTGAACTGGGTACATGTGTCAAAAACAGCATCTGAGATTTTGCTGCAAGTCCCAAATGATTGTTCAGATCTGCAGATTAAAGGCAACGTAAACTCAACCCTTGTAGAAATGAATCAGCTACCTCGGGCCTTTTGTAAACTATTAGACTGAAGAAATAAAAAGACAATGTGGGTCCCAGCAGACCACACAGAGGAGTGGCTGAAGTGACTGCTCGACAATGCTACTAGATAAAAACAGGTTATCCAAAGAATGAGTGTAAGCTATATTTTGAGAAATCATACTATGCGTCAACTTGTGGCACGCAAGTTTGCCACACACATTCAATCAAATCCCTCCCCCAGAGTCATGAAAGAGTAGTCTTCGTTTGGAGCCGTCAATGGTTACCAAGTGTTCAAATATCACTGGTGAAAATGTCAACAAATCACAGCATACACCAGCATATGCATGAGCTGTTTTACAAATACAATGTTCTTTATTACTGTAATTGCGCTTAGCAGAAATACAAGGCTGAGCTTATTTCCATCATCAGTACTTGTCAGCACTTGGGAGCGTAGGCTGGAAAAATAGTATTACAGTAAAATCACATTCTCTTTTTGGATGGGTATGGAACTCCTGGTTCACTATGGCACTTCCATAAGTGCAGCACACCTGTCTTCTGCAGAAAGTGAATGAAATAATGAAAATATAGGACTATATTTAATGAAAATATAGGACTATATTTTATATTATATGAGCTTTATATGTAATCTGAGTATCCTGAACACTACATCAATAAATATAATTTAAATACACCACACCACTTCCCCATCTAACACTCAGTTAAAACTTGGAGACCATTTTTATCCCTTTCCTATACAGAACTTTATCATATCATATACATGTTTCCGGCTAGGTAGCTACTACATTATATGCCAAAGATTCTGTATTTCAGTGTGCACTAAATGCACTTCTATACTACACACTTGTGAAGTATTTAGAGGTCATTTGGTATTATTGAATTAATCACTCTGTAACCTACATGAACAGTAGTTTTCATGAAAATTTTCTATCCCACATTTGGATTCTTGATTCCAAACTGTGCTTTCTTTCCCTGCCCAAACCACGTTACCATTTAATCATCACAGAAGAGATGTGACTGTGAATAAGTAAATGCCATTTTGTGAATTTCACTGCAGCAATGCAACTTTACCATCTCATTCAACAGGACTGTAGTGCAAGAGAAAGGGTTCTACTCTGAAAGATGGTACAGGTTGGAGGCTTTGGACTGTTTAAGAAAAAATAGTTGAGGAAGAAGCAGAAAAGGAGGGGTGAGAGCCAGACTTCATAATTCTTAGTGGTACCAATGGGCCAATGAAGTCAGTCTTTAAAGCAGAGACTCATCAAAAGCTCTTTTTTCATTAGAGCTTTGCAGTCTTGGGATGAAAATGTCACTAGTGACTTATAAGAAGGAAAAACTAAATTAAAGGCCAATTTCTTCCCCCCCCAAATTGTTATCTATGATTGTAAAAGAAAGTACCTAGGCAAGACCAAGGGTGAGACAATTTTATTTGTCTTAGCTGACAGTGAAAGTCTAATTAGACTGACAAATCTTCTGTGCTACTTTCCTTTGTGATATGCACTGTAAGAAAGGGTTTAGCCTGGAGCTGCATGTTATGGAAAGACATTAATCAAGATTATTGGACCCTCAATAGAAAACACAAAATGCTGGAAAGCCTAATGGTTAAAATAAAAGGTTGAGAACTGTATTCTGAGTCATGCCAATGGGCTGGACTCTCCATATGGAGAATGGGCAGATCCCCTCTTCTACCCTTTAGAGAGAACATTCTGCATATTATATGTCATACATTGTCATTGTATGGCTCTAAGACCATAGCTGAAAACATCCACAAGTAATTTATTCTCATCACCTCCAAGCTACAATTTGAATAGTTTTGCCAGTGTCATTATCCTCACCTCAAAAAGTTGAGGCATGCACTGGGTACATAACAGAGCACACAGTTTCTGGTTCCTCATGGAGAGCATAACCAGCAGTCCATCTGTCCTTCCAGAAGGGTTCTGAGCTCTTTTTCACAGAAAACTGTCTGTGATTTTGGTTTTGGGACCCCAGCCATCCATGACATAGGGCAGACATATTAGGGGCCTGCCCTAGGTCAGTGAGCCCTAGGGCCTCCAGAAGCTTATCTGGAGCAGTTCTCTGTAAGGACCCACACAGCAGCTGGAATCATATCTCGGATTTGCTGAACTGAACGTGTTTTGAACGGAAGACTCATGTATCACCCCACATGCTTTTCTAGACTAGCTTTACTTAGTAATTAACTTTAATATCTTTACACAAATCATTTGAAAACCTAGCTGTGAACTGGATAAAACGTGCCACATGAGAGCATATGGAGAGTCTCCTAAAAAGCTTTGAGCAGCGACTCACTAAATAAATTCTGAGCATATAAGCAGCTGACATGGAAGCAGAAGCCAGGAGAATGAGTGTCACTTCAACTCATTTTCACAGGAGTCTCCCAAACCCAGAAATCTCTGAACTACTTCACTAACAATTGAAGCTATGCTTTAAATCAGGAAACAGGGACACGTGGGATGCCAGGACCTTTAACAATTGCTAATGAAGTAACCCTGTGAGAAACATGGCAGCCTTGCAAGAATATGATGTGGTACAGTACAGTGACTTTCATCTAGTAGCAGCCTGCACAGCAAAAGCTAATGGCTTCTTTTTGAGGCCTTCCCAGGGTAACATGGCAAAGAAGTCCCAGAGAGGATATTATTATCACAGGAGAGTCTGGTGTGTCAGGGCCCTGAGACCGGCAGCAGGAATTTAGTACAACACATGTCATTTCTGAACAGACCGTACTTGAATCCAGAACAAAACCACGTGTGAGAAAGTCAAATCAGCATTTCTACTCAGGGGCAGCAGAGCACAAGCACCATTTGCGACTCACTGAAACAAAGATGGAACAGAAACTCCTTTTTCTCCCTTATTTTCAGTTAATAGAAAAAGGTCAGCTCTTGTTATCTTCCGCCAAGACCTCTCTGAAGGATGTTTGAACCACAGAAACATTCCTATCGGCGCAGCATACAGTCACACATCTCACCTGTTTCTCACTCAAATCCTGCCTGTCCATCGCTGATCTGAGTTTCACCGCCTCGCAGAAACATTATTATAAATTTTAAAACAAAGTGAAGTTATAGACATTTTAAATGCCAATATCACTGTCACAAGGTATTTCCAGTAATACTTTTCTCTCAATTCCCTTTGTCTTGGTTGTTTGTCCAAGACTATATGCCACGTTAGGGATCTTCAGAAATTGAAATGCATGTCATTGGTCTGTGCATATACTGTGTATTTTTACAGCATTTCATTTTCCCAGCTGTCTTAGTCTGTGCTCTAAAATACTCCTGGCAGTACGCACACTACCCAACTGCAGGAGGCATCTTGGTGTATGCTACAAGCAGAAGAAATCTTTGCCGTTCTCATGCTCTTCTGTACTTCCTTAACAAGTGATGTATAAATCTAAATCCTACTGAAATTCCCCTGGATTTTGTATCACTTTGGGATTACAGACTTGATATTCTGCACAAGCTTTATATGCATTTCAAAAAGGAGAAGTTTTAGTTACTTACATATGAAAAAGAGTAATACAAATAGCACAGATACTTCTAATACAGTAAGAAGAATAATTCTTTATCCCGAATCCTGCTATTTTGCATTAGATGATTTACTTTTACTTGTATCATGCTTGGTATTTCTACAATGGTCCAGAACCCTTGTGTGCTAAGTAGTGTACATGTGCAGAATAAAAAGTACATTTTGAACCCAAGGAGCCTGCAATCTAAGCATAAAACAAGATATCACACATGGATACATAAAAATGGATAGTAAAACAAAACAAAGTGACAATATTGATCAGCTTGATAAACAGCTGCCTTAGACCACCATCAGCCTAACCTCTGACAACTTTTTGGCATGCATCATGATGAAGGAAGGGTTTTAGTGGGATTAGAAAAATAACCCACTGTTGTCTTGTGGATGGTACCAGGAAGCAGAAAGATTCTTATGACCAAATCTAAGAAGTGAGCAAAAAAATGCTTGAATCGTGCTGATCACAACAGGGAGAGAAGGGGCTAAACTGTGAATGGCCTTGAAAGTGAAGAAAAATTGTTTATTTCTGAGCAGAAAAGAGAAGAGAAAGCTGGAGCAAGGTAATAACTGTATTTGTACCGTTCATAGCCTTGGGTAGCTATATTTTACATTCCCCAAAGAACAAACTTGTTCTGTTAGATTTTTGTAACATTTAGATCTAAAATTATAAGGAGGCTTGACAATGGTGATGTCGAACACAAGCGAGATAAAATAACCATTAGGCATCTGAAAACCACAGCTGGAGATACTGCCCAAACAGAAAAAGACAATTTCTTCTGGCTTTCACCACACAACTAATGCAACTTAAGCTGACAGAATCAAATCCTACCAAGACCAAGAAAAAAAAGGCGAGCCATCTGCGCTGCAACAGCAATAAAATGGCCTGATATTGAAATGCAGAAAGTTGTAATGGAGGTACATATTGACCTTTATCTTTCTTTCAGTGGGTAGCATGAAGTGTCAAAGAGTTATTGCTTTAATATAAGCCAAGATGAGGCCGTTTGTTGTGGTGCATGTGTATCCAGGAAATCACTGCTCTAACTATGTTTTTAGAAGCACTTTGACACTTTATTAAATCTTCTTGATGCTCTATCAGCACATAGTGGTCTCTACAGGCTGAGTGAACTGCCATGTAGGTTAGGCAGGAAGCTTTCTGGAAGAATTCCTCTTCAAGTAAGCCAGGGTCATTTCCAGCTTGACAAAGCCCACAAAGGTGCAGCACTACTCTCCATTACACTCATATAGCTAAACACAGTGCTACTGCCTTTATAAATCATAGAAAATCTCCAATAAACTAACAAGAGCAGGATCAGGACCACAGACTGTATTCTTCTGGAGATGTAGGTGCACAAAGATTTCCTCTAAAATTAGAACTAGCCACTGAGGAGAAGGAACTGTAATTCTTTCAAAGTTTATGACAAACAGTGACCAAACCTGGGGTAATTTCCCCTCATTTAGCTGAGACTTTATAAAACAGCTTTTGGGTGTCTGAGACTATTAACTCAATCCCAATCCTGCTGCCAACTGGATTTACAGAGTACCAAAGAGGGCAATGTTAAACCTTGGCTTGGAATTAATTACTCTAATAGTTGTAAATTCCACTGCAGCCAGAGGTACCTCACAGAATCACAGAATGATTGTGTTTGGAAGGGACCTCTGGAGGTCATCTGGTCTACCAGAGCCAGCTGCCCCACACGAGGTGCAGATGGCTTTTGAATATTTACAAGCATGGACACTCCACAACCTCTCTGGGCAACCTGTGCCAGCGCTGTCACCCTCACAGTAAAAAAGTGTTTCCTGATGTTTAGAGGGAAACTCCTGTGTTTCAGTTTGTGTCCATTGCCTCTGGTCCTGTCACTGGGCACCACTGTCGATCTTTACACCCTCCCTTCAGGTATTTGTACACACTGATAAGATCCACCCTGAGCCTTCTCTTGTCCAGGCTGAACAGTCCCAGCTCCCTCAGCCAGCAGCACCATCTCCCTTTTGTACTGAGGAACCCAGAACTGGACACAATACTCCAGGGGTGGCCTGACCTCCTACACAATTAAGAGGATTATTTCTGTGTTTTCTTATCCTAAGGGACCAGGACTAGATAAAAAATAAAAGAGAATGGTCATATATATACAAGCACAATCAATAATTGATTAAACCTTCTGAAGCAGTTAGAAAGCAAGCATGCAACTCGTATGATTACAGATTTCAAAGTCCTTGATTTCATTAAGGTCTTCTGTTCCGAGCAGCAAAAATTGTTTCAGGGAAGCAGATGGAATAATCTACATTTTTCCTCCAACTACACAACAATATACCTTTCTCTGGAGATTTAATAAAGGCACATCAATCAATAATCGCTTGCAGTGTATGATGGTATGTCAGTGAAACTATGTCGATTTCTACATGGTGAGGTTCGGATGCAAATAAAGATTTTAAAATAAATGTTTCATCCTAGTTGATAACATGATAGTAGAACACTGAAATAAATAATTTTCAAAATCTGATTCATTGCTCAGGTTGGTTATTTACATGGTTCTTTTCTTTGCACAGACAAGGAGAGCCAACTTAAGGTGTTTATTTCTAATCAGTACCATATTCTGGCTGCCACACAAGTAGTTCCAAAACCATTGCATTTTTAGGACTGAAAACACTACCTTGGCACAATTACACTAGAACATCTGAAATTCACCTTCTGTAAGAATGACTGTTACCAAAGATGTTAGAACCTCTCTATGTTGGCACATCTACATTTTGCAAGAAACTGATCTTGATAGCATTCCTTTAAAATTTTCTATAGGAAGGCTATGAAAGGAAAATGAAAAATGGCTCTACCTGGAATTAATGCTCCATTGCTTTTCTCCCCATTATAAACTTCACTGTTGCAGCCATGTATACTGTCATAATAATAAATAACCATACACCCACCCCCTGTTAAGCTTTGTAACTCTCTTAGGAATAGATTTCCCCACATATGGAACTGCAGAAACATAGTTAAAATCATGTTCTCGTTCACATAGGGGAAATCTTACTTACATAATCCTTACTTACATAAGCGGGCTTGCACTAGAACAGAAGCAAAATCTGTCCCCATTATCACAGACATGTGCCATACTAATTCATCCAGCTGTTTGTTCACCAACACAGGAGGACAATATTTTGTGGTGATTTACCCTATGCAACATTATTAAAATAGTTACATGGAGCATGATTTGCAGAACATGGCTCCCATGAAATTACAAGTGAGCAGCAAAACAAAAGACTAATTAAGAACCCAAAGAAATGCAGAAGACTAATTGACTTACCTGGATGCTGGGTGGCGAACGATTTTTTCGGGTTGTAGTGGTGGCCATTGTAGTTGTGGTTTCCATAACTGTAGTAGACATTTCCGGTGGCACGGAGGTTGTGGGTGTTGTTCCCAAGATGGAAGGGACTTCCCCAACGAGTCGGACACTTCCATTGATTTTAATGTTGGGATTGTTTTCCGCTGCCATGTTCAACACTTTCAAGCCATTGTAATAGAGACCGGAGAGCTGGCCTTGGAAGAGACGCCCTCTGTCCTTCCCTCCTATGGCTATTTGCGCCTGGGTGTTGAAGATCGTTAACTGTCGTCCTAGTGAAGGGGGGTGAATAACATTATTGCCAGACATTTCTTTCACTTTGCATCTTACATTGAGTCCTGGCCAGAAATGACGGACAACAGAGAAGTAGATTCATTCTTGGTAGTGTTTATGGTGACTGGAGAAATACAGTATGGAAATGTACTGCCTAAAGCTCATTAATAAGGAAGATTAGCCTGAAAGCAAGAACAGCTAAAACTGAACCTCATACTTCAGCATCCACTCACACATCAAAACTCTGGAGGAACACTGACTCAGAAATTTGAACCCGCTCTTTTAGAGTTGGACGCATTTTAAACTACAAATAAGACTTCAATATGTGTCTATTTTTTCTACTATCAATTCAGACTGCAATACCTGTCAAGCTTTAGCCCATAAATATACCTTTTATTTTGACGGGTCAAAGGATGGTATTAACTCATAAAGCCACTTTTAATAATGCAAACATTTTGAGGGGTGGCTTGAGGACAGTAAAACATCAGAAAAATTTGATGGTGATATAAGGATTGTGTAGGAATCTTACGTCATGATCTTCCACCTGTTAATTTTGTGTTGTGAGGGCTCGCAAATCTAAAACTAAGAAACACCAAATGCAAATATTTGTGATGTCTCTGAAGGAGCAAAGTTTTTGCAATAGCAAGGATAACATAGTGCTTCAGGTGGTTAAGCCCCAGAATGCCTTACATGTGACTCCCCTCTTACAGACAGAGAAATTCAAATGTAGGCAGGTTAAGGGGTTTACTCAAGGTCACACCTTGAGTGTTAGGAGTGGTCTAATATCACATGTAATGAAAAAGATATTTATTTAAAATAAATCTAGTAACAATTGCCAATTCACCTAGTTTTGCAGGACACTTAAATCACATTCAGCCTGGACCGCCCTATAAATACCGCTTATGTCCCAGGCTGCTCTAGGTTGACTATATTAAGAAATAAATTGCTTCATGCAGTGCAAAGGCAGTGCCTATAATTTCACTGTTCCTCAAAAGATTAGGGGCATGCCACCTGGAATCTGTTGAATTAACAGACAACCAGACTGGGAAGAGCTCAGAAGGGTTATCAATGCAACATCAAGTCAATCATCATTCAAATATTTACTGTGTTTTCCCATTTTTATGAAGTTTGCAACACATGTCCCCATCCCATTCCCACTCCCCAATTCTCACTCACCACTCCCTCTCTCTAGTCCACCCTGATGAGAGGTGCAAAATGCCACCATGTAGCAAAGCATAGCCTATGACCCACTGCTCATTCCTTCACAGCCAGTGGTTAGAGTAGATCAAAATATGAGGGGGAGCTCACCAATTTTGGTGGTCGTCGTGACGGGTCTTGAAGTCAAGTGGTGATGCGGTGTTGCATCATCTTATGGTGACAGGATGGACCATGGGGAAGAGAACGGGGACAAGAGAAGAAATGTATCTGAAAGGAGTTCCTGTCCCCAAAGAGGGCCCTAGCTAACTAAGTAAAAGTGTATGGAGAGGTGTAACATACGGACATATGGAGGTGGGCTGCACATCCCTTGTGCTCCTCACCCACAGGTTTGTAAATGAAACACTAGGACTTGATCAGGGTGGAGTAACTGCACTGATGAAGAAATGAGAAATAAAAATGGAGGGTATCTTTCCCCTGGAAAGTGTTGAAACACCGGATGCGATATTCTGCATCTCAGGAGGTTTTAAACTTACCAGAGGCAACTTATGTCTATTAAAACATCAACAAACATGCACTGAAGCCACACATCCTCAGCATGTAAAAACAGAGCCTTTCCTGTTGTCTGTGAGGAAAATAGGATCCGGTAACCATACCTGTCAATATATTCAGCCCTCTCAGCCCAGCTCCTGTCTGAGCCAGAGAAAACAGCACTGTACGCTGTAGAAGGCCAAATTCTTGGCATATACCATGTCCTTAAGGTTTGCTTTTCTTCTCTGTCCTGTTGTGCTTTGGATTTTTTTAATGGCTCTGCCATAGTCCTTTACTGCACCATCTTCCCTTCTCCTCACAAGTTCCCTCCCTCTAGCACTGTATTTCTTTCTGTACTGTCCCTGCCGCTACATACCCATACATTTCACTTGCTCCTTTCCCACCTCAGTCATGACAGAGTGCCAAAAGTTAGAGGTGATATGAGTAAAGAACAGGGAGTTATTTCACTAATCTTGAGATGGTATCCCTGAAAATGGAGAGAAGGTGTTGACCATTTAAAGCTTTCTATTTCCATTTCCACTCCTTTTCCCCCTTGAATCAACATGGTATCTTTTTTCATCTTTTACCAAAGGGAAAAGTGGTAGCCGATGATGCGGAAGAATTTTTGCTGTTCCAGCTAGGAGAGCTCCCCAAGCCAGGACAGAAAAGGGGTTCCTCATTTTACTAAAGGATTACAACTCTCCTCAGGACGTCATCTATTCTAACCCAAGCTCATAGCATGCCTGTCATATCTCTTGCTTTGATTTCAGGAATGAGGAGTTAGTATAGTAAGGCTGAAAAAAAGATCAAGTCTCCATTTCTAGGCCTTCATCTGCATCTTCTAATGCTGAAAGAAAGTGTACACTAAGGAGGTGGTCCTACTCCAGTGAAAAAGGAACTCTGATTGCGTTTTGGGGTGTTTCTTGTTTGTTAAGCAGTCTTCCAGTCCTGGATTCATGCACTGCACCATGTTGATGTTGAAGACAGCACTGGTACTAGAACTGTGTTTGCTAAAAGAACAATCACTTGTTGGAGTCACCTACAACCTGTCATTCCTCATTCTTCATCCTACAATGGTGGACACGCGCACAAATAAAGACAACAGGGAAATGCATATGGAAGGAGAAAACTGTTCAGAGAATATACACTTAATTCTGCCACCATCGGTGTCTTCTATTCATTCTTTTGATGATATGGTTCTGAAGACCTTACTTCCCCTAAGACACTGAATTTTATTGAGGAACCGTTTATATTACTAAATTCTACTAGATGTGTAAGGGTTGCAGACTTACAGTCCTTCTTTTCCACAGAGAACTCTTCCTACTGGAGAAAAATGCTGAGCATATTTTAAGTTACTGAGGTGTTTTGTAAATATTCTGAATAGTTCAAGCTCTCGTATCTTTGTTTGCTCTCTCATTGACTTTTTCATTTGGAAAACTGAATACCAATCAAAAATATCACAGAGAAATCTTAGTGAAGCGTAACTTTTTCATAACACTAGGAGAGATTTTGGGCCTGATTTTGCAAATTCTAATTCACATTAACAGTTCTTCTTTCAAAAGTACACTCACTCACATCAGTGACATTTCACATGTAAGAGAGATTTGAAGAATTAAGGACTTCCAGGATCAGTCCTTTTGATGAGATGCTTCTGGGTCTTTATTAGCTCATCCAGTTGAGAATAGGTAACATCTGTGCCTTAGCAGACACCATGTATTCTGCTAAGGAAATCTTCTGGGTTTATGACTACTGAAGTTGAACAATATAGGACTAATACTTCTTTTTTTACTCACATACATAATCTTAGTGAAGTTAATAGCATTTAATGTTTTGCTTATTACTCATATAATTCAAGATCGTAAACCTGGGCTCCTCCTAAGAATATTTTAAACCAATTTATAAAATTTTAAAAACCCCAAACCCAGTAATGTTGCCACTTCAGAGAGATGTTGTGTTATATTTGTTTTCCAAGAATGAACTATTTCATTATTATGAATAATGTAACAGTGGTACCAAAGGAAGACCAAATCTATGGCATTTAAAAATCTCAGTCGAGAAGTGTTTCATCTTACCTTACTGAAGCCAAGAACTCATATGGGCAAGACTGCTATTCCATATGCTGTCTCTTTGATGAATCTATCTATTCCTCCATCCATCAGTTCATCTTGTTCCATTTTGATTGCAAGCTACCCTTTCACTCATCAACTTTATAAAGTCTTCTGACAGAAGGTTTCCATGTTACATTAATTGTTGGATGGATGAACAGATGGATGAGCAGGTTGGTGAGCAGCTAGGTAAATTATTCATTCTTATTATTTTTCAATTTGAGTGGTACCTAAGTTGCTGAAAACTTCTATCTACTTTGGAAAGAAGGAACAAAGCTATACTGTCTCAGGTGTTACACTTCACAATGTCAGTCCCTAACACAAAGTGTGAAGACTGAATTTCCTTTCACTTTAGTAAAAGCATGGCTCTACCCTTCTAGCCTAACACATCCAGTGCTTTGAGAGTGTCTGAACACTCAAATATTGTCTCTTTTATACCCTACTGCATGTGTGATTGTCTTTTAATAAAGCATCAATATCCACAAAAGGTAGACTTCAGTTCAAAACTTCAGGATGGTTTACAAATGAAAGTGCCTTGGCATGCTTATAAGCTCAAACTTGGAGAAGCAGTGACATAAAATAAAAGATTTGGTGGAAAACCAAAAAGGAAAAAAAAAAAAAACCAAACCAAAAATGCAAAAATAAAAGAAAGGTGGATTTCTCAAGCACATGAATTGCATCAAGGAATTAGACATGCATCTGTTTTAACAAAACTGAGGCAATCATTGTCTTTAGTGTTAAAGGGACTTTAGCAATTCAAACTTACCAAAATTATCCTCTTTTTAGTGTTAAGATTTATTTTTTTATTTTAGTTTGATCTTGTAAATTTACAAGGCAACACTGTGAGACTCAATAAGCATTTTCTGTGTATCTTTATCTTAAAATTTATTTACAATTTAGCTGAATTAACTGTTCCACAAAACCCTGGTGGTCAAAAAATATTTCTGTTTTAGGTACACTGATATTTTTGTCTTACTTTCACAAATAGTTCAACTTCAGTTACAAACATTACACTGTTGTAGACCAGACCTGAAAAGTGGGCTACATCGTCAGCTCTCATTGAAGTCAATGGGAACTGAGTGTGCACAACACTTTGCAGGATCAGACCTTTCACATAAAAATATTTTGACTGTAGTTAGCCACATCCTTCATGACCTTAACTTAATTCATGCTGGCTAAATCAAGTTGTTAATTCAGCTGAGGATATAAGTTTGAAACAGAACATAAATTGTATTTTTCCAATCATAAAAACATTAGTTTTCGCTCTGGGAAAATTTGTTAACAGCCATAGTCTAAGTCAGCACAGAAAATGCAAGATCTGAGTTCAAAGGTCACCCCATTTTATTAGCAGTAACTTCTTAAAAGGAAACAAGAAAAGATTGTGTTCTGCTTTTTCTAGATTTCAAGGCAAGGAGTTAGTTACAGTGATTTTTTTTTTTTTTTTTTTTTAAATACCACATCTAGTATAGAGGGATAAGATCTTCCTGACTTATGCTCCATATATTACCAAAAGCCCAGTCCAAACCCTGCTGAAATCAGCAGAAGTTACTCTGTTATCTTCAACACGCTTTGGATTGGGGTGTACATCCAAGATTTTTTTCCCCCTCCAAACTCCTGATAAAAGAACATTACTGTTCTGACACAAGTCCCATTTCAACAGGTCACTGAGTGTATGCAGAACTCCCACTCAAGCCAGCAGGACTTTGCATTTTAACAATTCATTTGCTGAACTGAGGCCAATTACTCCAGGCAAACTCACAAAATTAAGTAGCGCTGCCTGACATTAAGCTAGGTACGAATTTGACCCATAACTTAGACAGATGTACCATTTGAGTGTTCAAATTGTACTCCAGACATAGCATAAAAGCGACAGAACAATCATCTTTCTCTGTCTCCCTCACTGTAGCTTAAATGAAAATGTTAAAAAATGTTTTCTTTACAACATTTTTTTAAATCGTTTAATCTTCTTAATACAATCAGGAAACACCCAGCCATAGTGGCCAATCAAACTAAAGAGAAAAAAGAAACTTACAGGAAGTAGTTTAAGAAGTAGGTTTGAAAATTTTTTGAGAAAACTTAGATAATAAAGATATAAATGTAGTTTAAAAACAAATCAAAATGGGAAAATCATGCAGTGGTTAAATTGCCATAATACATGTTGTTGCTCTTCGCTCTTCTTCGGTTTTTTGTGTTTTTTTTTAAGAAAACGCCTCCTGAATTTTTGCTTGTTTGTTTGTCATTAGTATGATAGCAAGCTTAGAATTTCGTCCCTTTAACTGCATTTTAATAGCAATGTATTATAGCATGATTTATCAACATATGGCAGGTGGAAGCTGACACAAATTATAATGAAAATTAAAACAGTCATTTATGCAGCAGGCGATTATAATTTAAGAAACATTTATTTGCAGGCTTTAAAAATGAGGGTTTAGAATCAAATGGGTTTAAAATGAAAGTTTTAATGACTGTTACCTTTTTCCTGCAGCCACTCCTCTACAGGCCGGTTATATTTGAAGGGGATTTTCTGTTTTACCATTTGGAACCGTTCACTATCAGTGTTGCCTTTAAAGTTTAAAAAACAGCTTAAAAACAATCTGAAAAGTCAATGAAATAGTTAAAACATCCTAGATTTTGGGGGTTTTTTATGACCTTATTTAGCTATAAATAAATAAGTGTGCATGTGTGTACATATATATTTGAAAAGAGAGAGATTTAGTAAGAGATCTTTAGTGAGGTGGAGAATAGTTATACAATTCACTGATGTTCTGGAAGGTCAAAGTAGTTAAATCCTATGAAAAAGATATCTCAGACTCTCTCTCCTCAGAGCATTGTTTTATCCAGATTGGTTAGAATGCAAGTGTAATTTGCCTGGGACATGAGAACTTGAGTGAACCAGTGACATGAGTTAAAACATTTTGATCAGACTCTAGATCTGATTACACCAGGACACGGCACAACGTATCAGTCGCACAAACACACAGTTAGTAGTATTTTGATAAATCTTCTTGCAGTAGTAAAGACGTGTTAGGACTAGAAACCCAGAAAACAGAAAAAAAGAATGGAAGGAATTATAAGAAATTGATGCTGAAAGGATGTAACAGAATGAGTTTAAAGAAGCCTGAGTGGGAAGATAGATAGGGGAAAAAAAAAGGAAGTAAAGTTTAAAAAGGGGAAGAGCTGTTAATTAATGATATGCAAATGCTTGTGTCCAGTTACCAAAGACTTAGGCCTGTTGCCAGAAGAAACAGAAGCTTGGAAACTAATTTAAATGAAAGCAGAAATAATTACGCAAGATGTAAATTCTGGCAAATGCCGTTCCATTGTTCCATGTTGATGGATGATAGAATTATCCAGTAAAGTGTGTTTTGGAGGAAAGCCCTTAACACTCCCGCAGTACAGAAAGGAATAGGATTCATATAAAGCCTTTGCCCAAATTCCCTGGCTACTGAAAAAATTGTACATGGCTTGGACCAACCTCTAATGGAAAGGAGAAGCTGAGCTGGACAGTGTTAGGAGTGACATTAAACAAGTGCCATCATTCTGCTTTTTCATTTTCTTCAGCTACAGTCACTTCCTGACTCATTCTAGTTTTTGTCTCACGTATAGTTTTTATAAAAACTCTTCAGTCAGACAGGCATAAAAAGAGTGCACCTTTTAAAAACTTCATTGTAATATTGTAGAAAACTAGAGTAAGCCCCCAGCTTACTGAAGTAATGCTACCATAAACAGAAGTTCAGTAGATCAGCAGTGCTCCAATACATGTTTTGAATAAATGGCAGTCCAAGAGGCAGCAACTGCTCTGTGCAATTTGCAGTACTGCTTCTAAAATCCCACATATAAATAACCTAATGTGGCTTCATATCTATTTGACTTTCTGAAACAGATGCTGGAATCTTTTTTTAATATAAAGACGCATCAAGGAAAAAAAAATATATATATATATGACTTAACAGCTGGCAAGATGCTCCACCCAGTCAACAGCAGACACTTTCATACTGCAAACAATATGACTGGTAAGCCTCACGGGCTTGGTAATTCTTACTGTGCAGCTGTTGCTCGGAAATGGTGCCAGTCTGTATGAGGTGCCTGCTGACCACAGCTATCCTCTCCAGCATCACCTTGGTACTGTTGGCTTTCTGGAGAGCCACTATAGTGATACACGGGCTACAGTCCCACAAGGATTCACATCTAATAAGGCATGGCCCTAATCTTATGGGGTATTTTTAAAAATCATTATCTGTATCTCTAAGTCCAGCTGAAAGGAAAACAGCAATTAAGATTTGGGTTACTATGTCCAGCTATAATGAGGAACATTTAGGAGCTGTGCTGCTTATTTGGGGCATTAGGCAAAACAAAGCAAAATCATTTAAGAGCTTTACTGCCCTGATTCCTTATCACCTTCCAGAAAAGTCATCTACTTTTTTCCTTCCATGTAACATTGTGGAAAACTGTTATTCCCCACTGTAGAAAGATCTAATCAAGCACTAGCTGACACACACTGATGTACCAGTTTCTCTGTCCCACCTCAAATGCCTGCCATGTACATTTGGTTACTCAGATAAATTAGAAGAAAAAGATAAAATATTGGAAACACACTCAGGTCATTCATCAAATAATATTAAACAATGTACTGTGGTGGCTTGGAGTCACTCACAGACATTAAGTTACCTTTAAGTACATTCCCAGTTCTCCTAATTCATATAAACACCAAAAAAAAAGTACCAATAGTCAGTTCTGTACTTCTATGAATACAGATTTATAAACATAAAACTTGAATCATGTTCAGTGCAGGATCTAAGAAAAATAATTAATAGAGCTGCTGAGGTAATATAAACAACAACAATAAAAACCCCACCTAAAGCTAAAGAGACAGAAATCTTAACAAAGCAATGATTTTTGATCTGTTTATTAATAGTAAGCTGATGACTAATGTAAGCTGGGGGTCACACAGGTCAGCTGTTTTCCCAGTTTCTTAATCTAAAGGATAGGTCCCTTTCCTGCATGTTCTCCTGCTCTTGTAAGCCTAAGGGAAGTTTACACTCACAGGACAGGGAAGTGGACCTGCTGGTTTGGGGAGAACAGAAACAGAAGTAATTGAGTCAAGCTCACTACAAAAACAATTTATTTTTTAAGAACAGTTAGCAAGGCATTCTGCTTATCCATTTGACCTTTTCTCGACACACTAATCCATGCTCTCCTTCACCCAATCGGCTACATCTCGTAAATGCAATCGTAGAAATCCTTCATCTTCTCTAAGATATTTTTGGTCTGTTGCAGTGTGCCTATTTTTCTCTGTGTAAGAAAGGAGTACTAGGTCCTGACACTCAGGAGGTTTTTCAGTTGGACTTAAAGACCTAAATTTCTTTTTGAACTCCCAAATTTCTCTGTCAAGCCAGACCTGAACACTTATAGAGAGTCTGCAACTACATCTGTATTGCTCATGATACAGAAAGATACAGTTTCAGTAGAAATGGAGGTTATTCACCACTTCTAGAGTATGTTCTGAGTAACAACTTCTGGTTAGATGACAGTATGCTGAAATCTTAATGTTGATGGACAAGAACATTTTCTACAGGGCCAGATAAATTCTGTAACACACTTTACGTGGAACAAAAAACTCTACTGACTTCATTCAGTATGTACATAAGCAACCTTCTACTGGCAGCAATGAGAGCTTTTTCAGAATAAAGAATGATCCACAGTCCATAGGAATGCAAGAGACAGCCAGTGGCTAGCATGGAGTGCTTCTGCCTCTACATGAAGGGCTGACTGTAGAAAGGAAAAAATGTAGAGGATTGAAATGTCTCATAAATAGGGCATCTCACAAGAACAGGCCAGCAAGACTAAGGTAAAAGGGAAGTGGGACAATGAACGAGGACATGACAGGTAAAAATGGGTTTCTTATAATATAGTCCTAGACCTTCAAGAAAGCCAGAAATGACAACTATTCCCCACCATATCTTTAAAGACTTTTTTTTTTAATCAGGTTTAATTTAATTTAATTATTATTATATTAGGCATATATATTCAGCAAGATTAAAATACATCTAAAAATAATACCTTTAGAAGCTATGAAAAATTGAAGGACATTAGAAAATTCAAATAGGTTTAAAATACAACATTAGTACCTGATCTATTCTTTTTTGGTTTGTTTTTAAATTTTATTTCAGACATTAGTAAGAATGATTTTTAAAAACTTGTGCATGAGAATATATTCACCGATATACCCAGTTACAACATTGAGTTAAAGAACAAGGTTTCCATTTTCAAGTGCTTGGGATAGTCAGTAAATATCAATAAAAACATACAATTATCAAATTAATATTGACTTTGAGTTGTGCTTAAATAAACAAACACAGCATTGGATATGAAAGTTCAAAAAGGAAATATCATGGTTTGCAACACGAAGTAACATAAGTTCAACATGAAATAAGCTCATCGGAACTCTGACAGCTGAGCCATGATGTGATTAAGGGGAATTCTTGTCCATTTTCATACACAGAAATTTTCAGTAACAATCCTTTTGTGGCCTCAATGCAATGCCTTTCTAGAGCCGAATTATACACATGTTCAAACAATCCCTTCATGCAACCAATCTAGACCCCCCCTTTTTTCTCTTTGAGTCCAGCTCTGATTCAAAGCTGTAATTCAGAAAAGGATACACAGGATAAAAAGAGCCATTTAAGTTTGTTTTAGCAAATACGCTTAATCCCATAGTTCTTTTGCATTCAGAATCAATGTGGGTCTCAAAGGTCTGCAGGATGTAATTTGTTATAGTAAAATTGTGTTGATTAGTTTTGCTACTTGTGATTTACTAAATATTTTTCCTCCCTTAGGTTCTAGGTGCTTAAATGATATGAGTACCAATAGGAACTGCTAATTTAAAATAACCTTCCCTTCTTTTTCCTTCATCTGCATAATAAATTCCTATGTAGCAATATGGCTTATGATTTACTACACAACTTAGCTTCTTCTAAAGAACTGTACCTCAGAAATGCATTTATAGAATCACAGAATCATTTGGGGTAGAAAGGGCCTTTAAGATCATTGAGTCTAACTGATCATTGAGTCCAACCATTAACCTAGCACTGCCAAGTCCACATCTAAACCATGTCCCTAAGCACCTCGGCTACCTGTCTTTTAAATACCTCCCGGGATGGTGACTTGACCACTTCCCTGGGTAGCAGTGCCTG
>BOSO01031700.1:0-11533 GCA_018403395.1 Gorsachius goisagi | reverse complement strand
CACCATGGTCTTCACCACGGGCTGCAGGGGAATCTCTGCTCCGGCGCCTGGAGCACCTCCTCCCCCTCCTTCTTCACTGACCTTGGTGTCTGCAGGGCTGTTTTCTCTTGCATCCTCTCACTTCTCTTCTCTCTCTGGCTACTGAGATGCAGCCGGTTTTTTTTTTCCTTCTTAAATACGTTATCACAGAGGCGCTTCCACTACTGCTGATTGGCTTGGCCTTGGCCAGCAGCAGACACAGGGAAAACTTCTAGCAGCTTCTCACAGAAGCCACCCCTGTAGCCCCCCCACTACCAAGACCTTGCCACACAAAACCAATACACAGGGCTTGCGTGGTCACGTTCACAGCACAAAAAGTCAGCCTTTGGGTTGGAGTTTCCACCACTGCAAGGACGAAAGGAAGGAGGAGACAGGAGCTGCAGCTTGTTGCTCTGTCCAAGCGCATTCAGGCCAGGTTCCTCCCTGAGAAAACGAGACCTTTTCCATCACCATGGGGAGCACTGGCAAAGGGAGATGCAAGGAGAAGGAAGGTGCTTTCTCCCCTCCCCGACTCTGCTTTCTGAACTACTTAAAGAATAAAAAAGCCACGCAGGAGTGCAGAGCTGTGTCCAGCACACCCAGCCCCAGCCTGCGGGATGCAAAGCCCAGGGAGAGCTGCTGGGGCTCCAGAAGCTCACAGCACCATCTGACACCGCGCTATTGCTCAGGTGCATGATGAAGGGAGAGCAGAAATCAGTCCTTTTTGCACCATGCAGCATTTATCCTCCTTGCTGCAATGCTTGGCAGCTGGCCAGGAAGGAGCCACCCCCCCTGTACTGTCTGGGAGAGTCCCAAGATTGGGATCTTCCCAAAAAGAGGGGCAGCTGGAGCCCAGGAGCAGCCCTAGGGAGGCTGCAGTGGAGCTTGCTGTCTGTTTCTGGTCTTGTGGCACCATCCAGTGGCTGCTGGCAGAGGATTCGCTCTTCCCTGTCACCACCACACGTGTCCCCTGCAGCCCAGCTCCCCAGGGCATCACCAGCCACCAGTACTGGCGGCTGGGCCAGGTCCTCCAGGGAGGAGGGCTCCAGGTCACTGCTGTCACCTGCAAACTGGAGAGGAGCACAGGGCAGGTGAAGGGGAGCAGCAGGGCCAGGCCCACACCCCACGTTTGCACCCTCTGCTCCCCCACTACAAATCAACATGGGTTTCTTCTCCATCCGGCTGATGCAGAAATTAGAGCCAAGAGGGCCACGCGTGCTTGCACCAGGATGCCACACAGGAGACCCTTTCTCTATTTGCATGGCTTGCAAATTGTCCGATAAACCTCACGGGCCTGCAAATTGCCCTATAGACCTCGTGCTTCACCTTTTGATTTTATTTTTAAACTTTGCCATATGAAGGCCCAGAATTTCATCATCATTGCAATAAAAAGAAAAAAAAAATCTTCCCAGTATTTGTGCCAGGCCTTTCTTGGGTACAATCCTTTTAAACTGTTTTTCTAAAGAAGCAATTTGATTCCAACACTGCCACTGCTTTAATTACATCAGCTCTCCCCCATAAATTGAGGTTATGTTTAAGTCCCGTTTTAGTAATTTAATAATTTTGCCACTGCATCACTCCAATTATCTCTGCATTTGTTCCAGAGACCTTTTCTCAATTAGATTCTCTGACACTTAGTGGTTTTCACCCAATTGCCTGAATACTGATCTTTTTTTTCCCCCGGCCTGTCACCAAAGAGGTTGAATGGACAAACGTTAGGGGAAGGACAGATGATTGTAACTGGATGGAGGGGCCAAGGGCCAAGTCTCTGCTGCTCCCTGCGCAGTGACTGTGCCCGGTGGCACCGCTGATGGGTGGGAGCTCAGAAGGTTTGATGTGCCTGTTTTAAAATAGAAATTATATCAGAGAACACCCCTGTGGCCGCATTAGTGTTTCTTGGCAGGTTGGCTGGTTTTGGGCAACGCCGAGCTCAGGGCTGGGATGGGTTTCGCCCCACCAGCTGGTCACCGTGCCACTGCCTCCAGGCGTCTCCCCCAGACCCTTGGAGCCTCGCCATCGGGGATGGGGCTGTCCCTGTGTGGGGCAGAGCAGGTTACAAAGGGGAGCCCCAAGGCACGGCAATGGCACATTGAGAAGGGAGGGGACCACCAGCCACCCCAGGGTGAGTTGGATCCTAAATAGCTTAAACTGCCTGGATCCATCCCAATGGAGCTGTTTCAGGAAGCAAATATTTTGTGCATAGGATTAAGCATGGGGGTTCCCCTCCCTGAGCAAGCACTGGGTGGGTAACGCTCCTGGGTTTGCAAGGACTCTGGAGGAAACTGCCTGGGCTGGTGGTGCGTGGCAGAGCACCAAAGCTCTGGTTTGGCTTGGGATGCTCCAAAGCCACACATGAGGAGTGCCCGCTGCCATCTGTGGTTAATGCACGGGCAAGAGGTGCCTCCTGTTGCCCTCCCAACTCTCCGAGAGGCCCAGGAGTGGCCCCAGGAGCAGCCCCCACCTTGTTCCCTGACACGTAGTTCACATGGGGTTTTACAGCATACAGTTAAAACAAGCTTTCCTCTTTGGGTTTGGCAGCCCTTCGGGTCCTGGGGGCTTCCCTGCATCCTCTGTCTGGTTTCCCTCTGTGCAAAGAAACAGCTTCAGGATTTATTGAGCCCTAGGAAAATACCCTGGTAGGGTCAGGCACACAGGCTGCAGATGGTTAAAGATGGTAAAAGTGCCCCGTTGCCTGGCTAGGTATGGGGGGTGGCAGTGTAAGACTTGTCCCAGGAAGAAGGTGATGCGGCAGCACTGATCTTATCGCTCCCTACAACTGCCTGACAGGAGGGGGGAGCCAGGGGGGGTCAGGCTCTGCTCCCAGGGAACGGGCGATGGGATGAGGGGAAATGGCCTCAAGTTGTGCCAAGGTAGGTTTATGTTGGACATTGGGAAAAATTCCTTCCCCCCAAGGGCTGTCAGGCCCTGGAAGCGGCTGCCCAGGTCAGGGCTCGAGTCCCCATCCCTGGAGGGATTTAAAAGCCGTGCAGAGGAGGTGCTTAGGGCCAGGATTTAGTGGTGGGATGGCAGGGTTAGGGGAACGGTTGGGCTTGGTGAGCTTAAAGGGCTTCTCTAACCTCAACAACTCTATGACGGTGCTAACCAGGACAGGCCCCCCCACCTTGCTGACCCACGGCAGTTGCTACAAGCACAGGCAGTACCTGAACCAGATGTTTCTTCCAGCAAGTCCAGGTCCCACCGGTCGGAGTGGGTCTCATCCCCTGGCAGCACTGTGGAGAGGGCTGGCTCTTGCCGAGAGCTGAGCCTCACAGGGGATGGGGCAGGTTTCTTCCCTCCCAGCATTGCTTCTGAACTGGTGCACAGAGAGATGGGTTGGGCATGGGGTTGCTCTGGCATCCCCCTTCCCCAGCAGATGTAGGAAACCCTGCGATGCTCCGGGCTGTGATCCGGCCCCGAGCAGGGCAGCCTGCGGAGTTCTATGATTGCCATGGATGCGGACAAGTCCATCACACCCAATGAATGCTCACACCCATACCTTGCCTCACACTTGGATATTGCTTTGCCCGAGTTTAAAATTTAGATCTGGCTTTTTCTTGCTCCTGGAGCAAACACGTAACTCCTCCTCCTCTCTTGCTCTTGGTCACAGGTGAGCTCCTCTTCCTCCCTGCTGCCATCTCACAACCTCTCTATGTTCTTTCTTCTCTATATGGTCTGCACAGTTTCTCCGAGCTTTTATTTTAATGTCTTTACTACTTTTGCTTCAAAACCCCAGGAGAACTCCTTCAACCCTTTGCAGAGGTTTGGGGAGGGGAAGAAAGAGCTGAACACCAGTGGGAAATGCCCCATGTTTGTCTCCAGCACCACATGGTGGGTACAAGCCCTGAGGTCTGACTTGGCTGAGTTGAATCAGCCCCTACAGGCAGGGAGATCCTGGGAAACTCCTTTCCCACCCCCCCCCCCCTCCCCCCGGGGTGCCCCATCATCCACCGCTCGGCACTTTCCAACTGTGTTGGTGTTCGGGCAGCACTCGGCATTGCTTGGGGCCAGGTTGTAGCCAAGGGTCCCAGGCACTGCACACCTGCCTGGAGACCAAAAGGAGGTGATGGGACTCACCTCCACCATGGGACAAGTCCTTGTTGGGCTTTGGAGGTCTGCAGGGTGCCCCAGGGAGTCCTTGGGGGGCTGTGGGTGGAGCCGGCTCTGTTCCGAGGAGCAGGCTGAGGGATGATTGAGGCTTCAGGCTCTACTGCACCTGGTATCACCATGGGCCATGACCTATGAAGGGACCTGGGGCTCTTCGGGCTTTGAGCTGGAAGGCAATAGAGAGCAAGGAGAATCACCACCACCCCTCCTGTCAGTCCTGGATGCTGCTCCTTGGGGAGCCACGCAGCCCACCTGATGTGGGATTGTGGAGAAAAAGGGGGGGAAAGGGATTTTCAAGTGCTGCCAAACCTTTATTTCACTCAGCTGGGACTTTGGGGGAGGGCTGATGTTTTTTTCCTGAATATGTCAGGCCGACCCATGTGAGGTCAATACACGGAGAGCAATTGCAGAGATTTGCATCACCCTGAATGCCCTTTCCTGCCCTTTCTCTGGCTTGTGGTCTCACTGGGTAAGGGAAGGGCATCCCATGGCCCTCAGTGAGTGGCCACAGGTCCCCACGGGTGGTATGTAGGGAGGACAGGAGGTCACTTCACCTGGGATGATGGAGAGCTGTTGAGGCAGAGTAGCACCAGGCTTCTTGTATCGCCTGACTTTCCCCATGACCACTCGGACCAGCTCATCCCTCAGGCAGAGGAGAACGGGAAATTTCTCAGCTTTCTGCTGCTGCTGAAGCCTGACCAGTGCCTGGAGGCTTTTGTAGGTCTGAGTAGAGATCCCCTTCGCAACCTAAAGTGGAGGAGCCTGTCGTTGTCCTCCCACCGCGCTGGGTGCCGAAACAAGCCCCTGGCATCACTGCCCGTATCTCAAGAGCATCCCACAAGCTCCAAGCCCTGCCCAAGCCCTGAGGAAGATCTCACCAGCCCTGACACCCATGATTATTCCAGCACAACTCATCCCATGCAAACAGCCCACAATGAGGCTTCAGTCACCAGTCACAGACCCCGAATCTGCTTTGGTAAGTGACCACCCAAGAGTAAAGCTCAGCAGTTTTGGGCAATTTCTAGGCCACAGGGTAAGTGCAGCATTTTCTCTTCGGAGGCATTTACAACAGGGGCAGGTTTTGCGACCACAAATGTCCTGGGCTTGTAGAGACACCAAGTGATGAGAAGCGAAAGGTGAAGAGGGGGTGCACACCTGCGGGCCTGGCTTTGGGCACCTCTGCTGCTTCTGACACCACCTCAGTGTCCATAAAGAACACAGGGACACACCAGGGCTCCAGCCTACGTGAAAGGAACCCAGGAGTGCTCCTGACAAGCACCTCCAGGGGACAACCATGCAAGAAGCCATTCAGTCACCGCTTTCTCTTTGTGCCTTCGGGACCGAAGCAGAAAAGCTGCTTTGCTCGGAAATGCAGGTCGATGGAACAACGCGGGTCCCCAGCAGCCGTGCCCACTGCCTGCCTGCTCAGCGCCCTTGCAGCAGCTCTGCAAGGTGCTAGGTGGTGGTGTTGCATTGCCGGGAGCTCGGGAAGATTTGTAGGAGGTACTATTTAATATGCTTGGCATGAAAAGGAATTAGACAGTGAAAGTCCCCTTGAAATCCCTGTGACGTGGGCTGCTGTGCCCTCAAACACCCTAGGAGAGAGGGAGCCCTGGGTAATTTAGCATATGAAAGGCTGCTTGTGAGAAAGATATGCTGGAGTGATACTAATAGCTGACCTCAGAGATGGGAGCACAGCAGCTTATTCCCTGTGCTACTGTTGATTCTGCCTCCACCTTCCCATTTGCTTCTTGGGGTGTGATTGCTCTGGCGGGGATTTTTCTGCTGCCTGTCACTGTTTCAGTTGTTCTTCCCCCCCAAAAAAAAAACCAAAAAACGAACCCCAAACTCCCTTTGTGTCCCTGGACTGGCTCAGGGCTGGCATTGCAATGCTGGTACTGAAAGGCAGACTCACCCTCTTGAGCCCCATGCTCTCCAGCTTTTCCTCCAGTGCTTCCTCCAAGAGAGGGCGATACTGCTTTAGGAAGTTTGGGCTTTTCCGTAGGGCTTCCAGCAGCCTCCGCGTCCCACCCAGGGCAGCCTCCTCCCTGCCTGGAGTAAAAGCAGGTGCTGGTACCAGCACAGCAACACATGGTCTGCACCCTGGGGAGCCCTCCTCTTTGGGCACATGGGTCCCACCAGCTCCAGAGCAAACTGGTTTACAAAGGGCCAACTTCCTCCTCTAATTTGCTTAATTCACACCCATAACTTTTCCAAAATCCCATCCAGAGCCCAGCAGCTGGGACAGCTTCCCCAGATGAAGGGTTGGTAGCAGGGCTGGCATGGAGCTGTTGTACCCTGGGCAGCCAAGAGGGGACCAGCGAGCCCATCCCCTCCGCCCGCAGCCACCCCATCATCCCTGCTAGCTTTGCCCAGCACTCTCTTGTCCTCACCACACAACACCCCAAGCCAAACACTGGCTTCACCCTGGTGCCCTCCCTGGATAGGGATGGTCCCAGCAATGGTACCCACCTGATAACTCTGCATCGGCCACTGCTCTGGTCACCTCCCTGGTCACTGAAAGGGAGAAAAGAGCCTGTGAGGGGCAGAGTAGCCGAGGCCCCAGTGCAGAAGCAAGTGCTGATTTCCACCTGGTTTTCCTACACAGAAAGCATAAATGCACTTGTCCCTTTGGGGATCCACGGCTGGCCCAGGTCTGGCACCAGCCCTCAGAGAACATCCCCTAGGGAAACCCCAAGGTGCTCACCCACCAAGGCCACCAGCTGGAGGATGTCAGTGGGCAAATGTCCCTCTACTGCCCCTCCGGGCTGGAGCCAACGATGTACCCCTTGGGTATTTGCTAATAGCCATCCCTTTTTTGTTTTCCGAGCAGCAGCACCCAGCCGGGTCTGCAGTTGCACCGCAGACATTGAGGACCTGAGAAGTCCCCATTTTCTTTCCCTGGCACTTGAATACAGAAACCCCAGACTGTAAAGAAGACACCACAGCCTCAGCTCCTTATTTTTATGCAAATAACCCTTGGCATCATTTCGGAGGAGGAGGCGAGGTCATCCGTTTGCTGCGAGCGCTTGATTGAAATCTCATTCCTTCTGGGCTGGGGCTACAATGCAAAAACCACCCGAGAGACAAATTGGTTTTGTGCCAGTGACCAGAGCTGTGGTCTATGCTGGCACAGCAGATCGTCAAGGGACTGGAACGGGTTCCCTCCACAGCTTCATGCGAGAGGGCACACAGGCAGCTCCCTGGAGAGGAGTCCATGCCAGGCTTTTGTAGAGGGAGACGGAGAAGACACCATGGTCTAAGGCCTGCTAGCTATGAAAAGTGTACCTAGACCCAAATTGATTTCCTTTAAAAATGCAATCGTTACCTTCAGGTTTGCTTGCAGAGAGCAGCTTGATCTGTAAAGAAATAGACTGGGCATCATTCAATAATCATTTTCTGTCTATAATTTTGGGTAAGTTTTCCTCTCTCTCTGCAGAGTACTATTATTAAATGCATTCAAAAAAAGGAGCAGAGAATAGCAAGAGCCTAAAGTGGGCGCACACACTCCCCAAGAGCTATTTCCCTGTAAAGGGTCAGCTTAATCATAGAATCCCAGGTTGGAAGGGACCTCAAGGATTGTCTGCTCCAACCTTTCTAGGCAAAAGCACAGGCTAGACAAGATGGTCCAGCACCCTGAAGCTTAGGGGCTTTCCTTTCCACAATATGATCACTAAGCACGTTGGATGCCATCCTGTTATACCCCACATGCTCTTCATGGACCTGATGACAAGGAAAAGATGCTCCAAATTGCAATGCAAAGTGTTGCTCTGGTGATCTGCACCCCAGTGGGCATGGTTCATGCTGACAATATTCATGTGATGCTTTGTGTTTAATGAGCGCAAAAAGGAGCTGAATGTAGCAAAGCTTTACAGAATGGGCTTGAAATTTGGCTTAGTCTTAACTCAGCAAGTACTATAAGGCTGCTTAGAGTTAAACATCTGCTTAAACCCTCTTGATGAACCAAGGCCTCTTTTTTTTTATTTCACTTGCCTTCTTCTCCTGCGACTTTGTGTCCTTTGGCTGCTCCCCAAGATGGGCGCTGAGGGCATCCATCTGCTGATGAACACGGTCCATAACCACCCACTGGTCCTGGGATGGGGCAGCACAGAGAGTCTTGTTCTCTTTCTTCAACTGAGATGGGCGAAAAAAGGAACAAGACTACTTGAACACATTAAAAATGGGTTTGGAGACACCTCTTCCCTTCACCAGCAAGGGCAGCTCTGGATTTTTACTCGTTATTGAGATGTCCTCCAAAGGGCAGATCTGGCCTTGCAGAAGGTGTATGGCCAGCTTCAAAGTCTGCTGGTGGCAAGCTCGTGTCTTCTTATCAGGTGTGGTAATGCACAGCTTTGGTTGTTGCATTTCATTTATTCTTTTCCCTTGATAACCTAACAACTATGCTCTGCTGCACTGGGCTTTGAGGTCCAGCCAAGGCTCATTTTGAGTGCATAGCCCCATTCTTTCTGGCTACCACTTGCTGGGCTGATCTGCAGAGAGGGTATCCCTGTTTTTTCCCTGAAAAGACCCAAAATCTCTGGGGTTTGAAGCTAAGATGAAGAAAAATCATAAGGGAAACATCCAGCCCTTTCTGAGCAAGGTGCCTGGGAGCTGCCAAGGACATCTGGCACCCACCCGGACCTCCTGTGCCCAGTTCTCCCCCAGTGCCTGCCTCTGCCAAATTAAGCACATGGGCATTTCCATCCTCAGGTTGTGGGCTGGGGGCTTCTTGCGGGCATGGGCACCCAATCGTGTTCATACTCAGGAGGAATTCAGCTTCCCTTTGGGTCCCAAAGGGCAGTTGGCACCATAACAGCAGTGCCATTTCCACCCCACTCCATGTTCAGAGGTACCATGCACGGTAAAGCCCTCTTCAGATCTTTTTATATGTTTGAGAAGGCAGCCAATTCATGGGTAAATAAATTTCTTCTGTTCATTTGGTACTTTAAATGCTTTTCCACGTGGCGAGCTTCTGCAGTGCTCCACTGAAGATGTGTTTCCCTGCAGCAAGCAGGGCTGACCTGGGACCGGGACATGCCCTCTTGCACCCTTCAGGTCCCATTTCTGGACTTGGACTATCAGTGCTCTACACCAGCAGGAGACCATTGCTACCTGAACCCGCACCAAGACTGGAGATCCACGAAGCATATGCACACCTTGGTGTATGGATGGGGGTCCAACTCCATCCAAACACACCCCCTGGGATATGCCATAGGGGTAAGGAGATGGGTACCGCGCTGCTCACCCATGCTGCCATCCTCTCCCGCTCGCCCCGCAGCTCTGCCTGCCTTGGCCCCGTGCCCCCTCGGTGTCATCATTCCGCAGGGTGCCCAGGCTGGAGACGGCTGCCTCCCTGGCCTGAAGATCCTGCAGTTTCTGGAGTGGGGAGAGGAAGGATCCATGTGTCCCACAGGAGGATCTGCTTTCCTCCTGGGGAGCCCTACCATGGCCAGCCACCACTTCCAAACCCCCAAAATGCTTGGGTGTCCCAAAGAAATGAGGCCTCTTTTGGGGGGGATGTGAAGCTGCAATGCCACCTGGACCAGGCAAAGCAGCAGGCTTGGACATCACCTCGCCTGCCTTGAGGAGCACGTGGGGTGCTTGCTCACCTCCTCCACGGCACTGCTCCTGCTGGCCATGTCCTCCAACGCTGCGAGGAAGAGCCGCCTCAGGCCGTCTATCTCTTCGTGCAGCTTCATCCTCTCCTCCTCTTTCCACCTTTCCAAACTGCTCCTGCCCTCTTCTTGTTGGCGAGCTCTCTCAATTTCCTAAAGGGAGTGGAGAAATAGGGGCAGGAGGTGGTCTTGGCTGCAGACCAGGAGCACCAGGGTGCTTGTGCCCTGGTGCCCATGGGATGAGCACCAACACTCTCCTTACGCCCACCGCTGCTCAGAGCCTGCCCGCACATCACGGGGAGGTCGAGGCAGCACAGCCTGCCCAGGCATGCTTACACCATCCTTATTTCCACATGACACCTCCCACAGGAATTTTTGGGGGCAAATCTCCCAAAGAAAGAGAACACGAACCCCACCATAAAATATTTTTCAGTGCCTTTTTCACCTGTGCTTTAAAAAACATCCTGCATTTCATCACTTCTCCTCCCCCCATTTTAAGCAAACAGGCAGTGGTGGCCTCGACCCATACCTGCTCCCTGCACTGCTTCTCCGCTTCCCTCTCCGCTTCCAGCTGCTGCTGCGTCTTCCGCAGTTTTGCCTTCAGCTCCTCCACCTCGGCCTCCATTTGCTCCACCTGCTTCATCCTCTGCCTCTCTGCAAAGCTCGGGGAAACAGAGGTGCTGTGAGCAAGGGTGCGATCTGCCAGCTCTTACTGGGAGTTCGGGGGGGTGGGGTGGGGGGAATCCTACTAAAGTAGGGAGCAAAACTGCTGCAGGGCTTCAGGGTGGAGGGGCAGGCAGCTGAGCTGCAGGAAAACCCATGACAAATGTGGCCATGTGACCTCTGATTATTTTTATTTATCTTTTATTTTCATTTACTTGGAAAGATTAGTGGCTCGTGGGGCAGGGTGGTTTTGCACCGGGTTTGCTCTCCCAAGCAGGCAAACCTTGGATGTTTCGGGCTGCACCGGGGAAGGTGCCTCCGGAGCAAAGCTCAGCCTGTTGCATTGCATCAGCCCTGGGCTGGGGCTCCAACCGGCCAGCAAACAGCAAGAGCGGCTTTTTATCTGCCAAGTTCAAGTGCTGGGTGCAGGAGAAACTGTAATGAGGCTCCATGGATCCCAGACAGCACATGGCACCTGCAAAATGCTTTGAAAGCTGCAAAGGAGCATCAATTCCTTGAAAAAAAAAAAATAAAAAAAGAGGGGGGGAATGGGGAAGGTGAACGCCTCTCCTACTCTAGCAAAACACTCTCCTAAACTCCCCAGTGTAGCTGCATCCCCATGGTCCCATGCAATCTTTGGGTGGAGAAGATCCTTAGGGAACCCGAGATGCAGAGATGAGCTTCCAGTGCTCATGCAACCTCATATTTGGCTACGTGTCCCAGCTGTGCTTGAGGGAGAGGCATCGAGCAGAAAGCAGTCAGTAAATATTCACAGAAACGCCAAAGAAGAAATAAGATATAAGAAGTTTTCTTTAACCTCCAATGGTCACCTCTGCTTTCCAGCATCTGCATCCAATGGGGGAAATTGCTCACCTGCCTCTGTGGCCTCCGCGTGCCAGCGCTGCACGTGGTCTTGCAAGAAGGAGCCGCTCATGAAGGCTTTATCGCAGAGGTGACGCTGGAGAGGGGGGAAATGTCAGCAGAGGGGCTGGGACCTGCAGAAAGGGGCACGTCCCCTGCCTGGCAGAGGAAGCTTTGCTGCTTTAAAGCAAAAGGGGAGATGTCAGGAGCCACGGCTGTCGTGTTGGAGGGACATATAGAATCATAGAATCATAGAAGGTTTTGGGTTGGAA
>BOSO01031691.1:0-19255 GCA_018403395.1 Gorsachius goisagi | reverse complement strand
GAAGGCAAACTCTGCTACCTAAATTCTGGTCCTTGCACGAAGGAGACTCCTGTTCTGCCACGCTAAGCCAACTCACAGGCAGTATCGAGACGTGGCACGAGCACGTTGCAGGCTCAGATTTAGTATAAAATGCCGATCTCATGTTTTTTCCAAGTGATGGTCTAGGACCTCCCTCTTGGAGACTGTTAGAGGTGGCCATGGAAGTTGTTAAAAATGCTTGATAGGCTTCAGGGAAAGCCTCAAGAAATCTCCCCTAAAGAACACGCTGCTAAATTGGCATTTTTGCAGTCGTTTCCCAAAATAAAAATAAATATATTTTCTAGGTGTTTCTTCCTTTGCTGTTTTCCCTTTCTTATCAGTGGAAAGAGGGGAAAAGGCATCCAAGTGAGGAAGATAATCAGGTATGAGCTCACCTGCCATGAGTTGCGTTGTGGAAATCTCTCACCATTTTACCGCACCTTTGCTTTGGTGGTTTTTTTTTTTCCTAAAGAAAATCTTTCACTGGAAAAAATATTGAGCGACAATGTTGGACATCAGCGACGATGCTGGATGTCAGCACCTCCTTATGTTGGACATCAGGAGAGCTAACTTAAAACCTTGAAATACTTACCAAGTGAGTAACGCTGTGTGCAGGGTGGGAAGGCCCTGGTGTCCTCCAGTGCTGGCGTTGGGACGTGTTTAGTACGGAATACAGGGCCTGATTTTGGATGAGGACATGTTGCCATAAGCAAGGAGCAGTTCCCATCAACGTAATGGCATCATATGTGATTGGGGCACCAACTATAAGGGGAGAACTGGGAGACAGAAAAGGTTTTCCAGCGCACTGAATCCAAAACACTGGGAAATATGGTGAAAAGAACCAAGCAGCCCCTGGGCATCATGGGAAGGACACAGAGCAAGGGGGTTACAGCCCATCATTCTCGATTTTTGGGTATTGAATGTATTAGGAAGCCTCCTCCAGCTGGGATTCCTGTGTCACAAGTCATGAGACAAGTTGAGGTCCATAAAAGCCATTGATGTAATTGCTGTGCTTTTCAGATGAGGTACAAGGGGGCAGCAGTAGTTCTGCAAAGCACAAGGTCTTCAGCTGGTGGGAATTCACAGGTGTCCTTCGCTTTCCACAGAGCCTGTGCAGCAGCTCCAGGTGGAAACCAGACCTGCTTGGAGAGGGCTGGTGGGCATGCAGTTGGGAAGCCCTCCATGTCCTCACCGTGGCCAACAGCCCAGATCTTGCCATTGCACCTTCAAAAAGTGAGCTTTGCAGATGGCTTTTTCTGGACCCAACAGGAGCCGGTCTAGCTTTACAGCAGCAGAAACAAGTGGAAAATTGGTCCTGAGCCATTACAGGAGGTATCTAACCAGTCCCAAGAGTATGGCAGAGATCAGCAGAGCCAGAGCAATGAATCCCCTGCTCATTTGGTTGATTTATTTAAGGGTTTCTGCTTGCCTTTAGCTTTTCTACCAAGTTGGTAGGAAGCAGAATATAGGTATGAAATGCTTTCTGTGTCGGTGGTCGGCTGTTTTAGTTGAGGGGATGAGGAAAGGTCGAGGAGGAAAAAGAGACAACATTGCTCAAATATACCTTGAAAAGGCGAGGGACGCTGGATGGGACATAACCGCAGCTGCACGAACACCCCGAGTTCTGTGGAGATGTTCTAGGGGTGGGTGCGAGCTTGTGCATTTACAACAAGCTCTTGTCCCCGTCCCAGCGTGTTTCAGCTGAGAAATTAAAACAAAAAATAATGTATAGACTCTACCAGCAAAGTTTCTTGGGGTTTCTTTCCTTTCCGTTTTGTTCAGTTTGGGACTTTGAGCAGTGAAAATGTCTCTTTTTAGCCCAGTTCATTTCAATAACCAGCAGTAAATATCTGAAGGATCTCAGACCTGATGTGGCAGCCATAATTTGTTCACCTCAAACAAAGAGTTTTAATTGAACTTTGAATAAACCCCCAAGAAACGGTTACTGTTCTCGGTAGGCGATGAAGTACCTCCTTCTGGTAGGAGCATCAAATCTGGGGGGGAGAGGAGGTCTTTAAAAAGCCATTGATCTTGGTAATCGCTTGTGTTGCTGTGTATTGACCAGCCTTGACAGGTCATGTAATTGTTAACAATTAATTAACCGCTCACTTTTAATTGTCAGGAATAATTGTTCCATGCACACGGTATTTCCTCGCAACTCCTTCCAATCACGCGCAACCTTTTCTCTCAGTGAGGCGGTCGTGCTGCCGTCCGGCTGACGGCTTCGCTCGTACCATTTGTAGCTTTTCTGTTAGCAATGCCGTTGCTCACTGCAAAATCCCCCGAGAGCCGCCCTCCTCACTGCCCCTGCAAGCCCGGGAGTGGAGCTTTCCCATTCCCGTTGGAAAATTCTGCGATACGGAGCATTATAAAGATAAAATGGGTTCTCAGTAGAGAAGACCCAAATCAGAACGGACGGTCCAAAGCTCTTTTGTCCCTGACTTTGAGGGATGCAAATAAATTGTCTCCGACTCCAAGTGTATTTAGTGGCCTTCAGAAATTCTGCTCGATGCCGTCAAGCGTATTTGTGTCTAAACCAAGGTGATTCCTCCCCGAGTTGAGCGTGCTGCAGCGGGCAGGACATTGGATGCCTGGCAGCACATCGTGCCAAATCATAGAATTGTCTAGGTTGGAGAAGACCTTTAAGATCATCAAGTCCAAAAATAGACACCGCAATCACAAGCACAGGTTTATGACCTTAGTGCGGGATCTGGGAGTTGGAAAACACTGGGCTTGTCCCAGGGAAAGCTCTTTTCCACCTGGGCACTGTCTGGCTAAGGATGAGAGGTAGTGGTGGCCGCTGCTGGCAAAGTGGGCGTCCTTTCGAGTCTGCTGCAGCCTGGCCTCTACACCACGTAGAGATGACAAGGACTGGGCTCCTTTCCGATGCCTCTCATGAGTAGGTCAGAATCAGGCCCCAGGCAGGATAAGGAGCATTCTCCCCAGGGGCGAATCCTCCAGCTCGGAAGGAGGGATGAGTCTCTGGTGGCAAAACTCAGCAAGAGACTGAGCCAGACCGGGGTGGCCCAGGACCAGGTCCTGCTCCGCAGTCACCAGCGTGGTAGCCCTGCGGTCACCCCGCTGGGGCTCTGAAACCCAGACCAGCCTGGCCAGGCTTTGGGCAGCACCCGTTGGTGTCGCCTTCAGATGGACAGAGTGGGGGACGATTGTCCCCATTCCCAACCCCGCCTTCCATCCTATCTGCTCCCCCAGGAACAAGGCCATTCCACAGCAATCAGGACAGCAACTTATTTTGATGTAAATGTTTTCATTAGCCTTTTAACTTGACCGGGAAAGTTGATCTCAAAGAAAAAAAAAATGTACAGTTATCATTCGGTTACGGTTAAATCAAGCCCCTTCAATGCACTTTATGAACGAGTGAAAACAAATCAATGCTGTTATTGCACTGTATCTCTATTGTGTATAATATTATACATTCATCTGTAAGAGTAATTTATTTTTATTACTGTAAATAAAACTGTCAAAGTGATTTGTCAAGAGGATATCCAAAAATAGGGGAAGGGGGGGAGGTAAAATTAAAACATTTGAAGATCTGGGCTCCTGTCCCAGGTATGTGCCATGCTGTGTGTGTCTGTGTTTTCATTTCAGCTGAAGCGAATCTAGAATGGGTTTCTGCTTTCCCTCACCCAGGGTCCATGTGTCCACGTGGATCGTGATGAGCTGGCTGAGGATAAGAACTGCTCGAGACATCGACTGTACGGGGTGGGAAGGAACGGCTCCCGCTGCTCAGAGCCTCCCTGCAAAGGGACGGCCACTTTCCCATCGGCAAGCCAGCCTCTGATCACCCCGGTGGTCAGGGATCAAATACCCGTGGGAATGAATTGATCTTTGAGAGCTGGTTTCTCCCAATGAAGGGTGATAGAGATATCACAGCGTTCTGCTGCCGCTTCCATGCCGGCCTCTGATGGAGAAGGGCTGATAACTCACAGCAAAGGGACCCAGAGAGGGCAAGCCGACAAAAAGCCGAACCCAAATCTACTTTAACCTCTTAAAATCTTTATTTTTTAAATTTTTTTTTAATTAGCACATGCATAAAGTGTCAACAGTTTGGGATTAAGATGACGTTTTTCGAACAAATGTAGTTACAAGCGGTGCTTCAGATCGTTCCAGGTTTCCTCTCTACACTGTACAGAAGAAAGCTCGCGTTGCGACCGACATAGTCCCTACCTTTCCATCACCGTGTCACGACAGGCAGAACCCACAACACTGGGGAGAAATACACTTGTTCACACGTAGCAACTGGGTACGGTAGATAGATACAAGCAGCAACATCTACTCACCTATTGACTAAGTGCACATGGTTAAAGGACCCCATTAGACAGCGGACATCTCCTTCTTTTCTAAGGTCAACTATATGATAACGGAAATCAAATTATGGCCTGTAATGGGTGACCCTCCCGTGGGAGAGATGCCCGTCTCCCACCAGCTGCTTCTATCAAACGGCAAGTCAAAGGAAATATGGGCAATACTTCTGCCGGTATTAAAAAAAATTACAAGAGCGTGGGGGCAGCCCCACCAGTGCCGAGCGCCCCGGGAAGCCAACCATGAAGTGCCACCACCTCCCTGCCCCTGCCGTGCCACCCCTGCAGGGCTGGAGCCAACCTACGCAAAGACCGGCCCCAGCCCTGGCTCTGGGCCGTCCGGGTGAACAGCCGGTGCCAAAGGGGGATCAAACTGCTTTTAAATTGCTTGGCTCAAGCTGGCCGCTCACAGATGCTCTATTTTAGGAGGGTGGGTTGCCCCAGTGCTCCAGGAGGTCAGCCTAGCTTGTAGCTGCTGAGTTTGGGTAGCGCAGAGGGGTTTTTGGGGTGTCTGAGGTGCTCCCAGCCCAGCCTGGGCTAGCCTTTCAGGGCAGGTTTAGGCTAGACATTAGGAAGAACTTCACCGAAAGGGTTGTCAGGCTCTGGAATGGGCTGCCCAGGGAGGTGGTCGAGTCCTCATCCCTGGAGGGATTTAAAAGAAGGATGGATGAGGTGCTTAGGGACAGGGTTTGGTGGTGGGATGGCAGGGTTAGGTTAAAGGTTGGACTCGATGATCTTAAAGGGCTTTTCCAAACAAAGTGATTCTATGATCTCCGGGCTGATGGGTGCAGGGCACCCCAAAATAACACCTGGCCTCACCCAGGGGTGCTTTGTGCTCCTACTCACACCGAAGGCGATGGAAACCCGGCAGCGAGATGGCTCCTGTCCTGCCACAGCAGCTGGCTTTGCCCCAGCGGCCCCAGGGCAGGAGGAGGAAGAGAAGGAGGAGGAAGAGGAAGGCTCTCCAGCCTGAACGCTTGTCCCACGGCAGCAGCAATGCACAGACCCTGGAGCAAACCCACCAGCAAAGTGGTGACGGGGTCTGTCCCCTCCCTGAATGCCCACCGTGTGCTCTCGGGGACCGCCCCTGTGCCGAAGGCGCAACGTTTGCACGTGCACCTGGAGACATCTGGTTACCAGAGGAGGTCTTCCTTGGGTTGGCCAAGATGGGAGTAAAAGCTGCTCCCAAACCCACCCCTGCGCAGCTGCGGGGGGGGGTAACAGCCCATGCGTAAGGAAGGAGGAATCCTAGTGGATACCTTGGGGTCTGGGCATGTCCAGGTTTCCACCCGGGTGAGGACAGGCTGAGCATCAGAAATGCTCGGCAACGCTCTGCCCTTCCCCAGCCCGGCGAGCCCACCCGCCCCGTGGAGCCCCGCGTTCCTCGGCGATGCAGTGGGGGCCTCCAGAAAAGGCACTTGTGTCAGTAAGGAGCCACCCCGCCACCCTCCGAATGGGAACACCGGACCCAGGCCCCGCGCGTGACACAGCGCAGCCGAAAGCGGAGCGGGGGGAAAGCGCCAGCAACGCTGAAGCGTCCACCCAAACCCACGCTGGGGATCGCCCTTTCTGATTCCCCCAGGCAAGTTGAGCGGCCCCAAAATGAAGGAAGTCTATTAAGATGGGGAGCCATCAGCCCCAAAACGCTCCTAAAAATGCATTTAGGAGAAAAAGGTTTCTTTTTGGTGGGGATTTTCTTTCTTTTCCCTAATCTGCTCTGATCGGAGGTGAAAGGCACCACAAAGAGAGGCCCCATTTGTGGAAAAGCGGCCAGAACTAAAGGTAGTCCTGAAGCATCTCAGTATAAACATAACTGGTGGTGGTGGTGGTGGTGAGGGGGGGTGTTGACCCTCGTACCAGTATGATTTCTTGGTGACCTGGCAGGACCGTGTCAAAGATGCGGCTGTCACCAGCAGGAAATCAACAGCTCCTCAACGTGCACCACTGTAAGGTGCTCAAAGTCCACGTTGTTTCTAAGGCAAGATTCTTATGGTTGGATTTTTGATGGCAAGAAGTGACTTTCTATGGAGTAAGTGATCCCAGCTGAGGCATCGGGCGTAGGCAAGCACTGGTAACGGGTGAAAATCAGGGGGGGTTGGGAACACTTGAGATGGGGTGGGGTCTTCAGGGACAAAAGCACCTCTTGTGGTGGTAGGAGACAGCTCCTGGCTGTGCTGCTTGCTCTCTTCTGAGATGGTGGTTTCTTAGGAACTGAATTTTGATAAGTAGTTATGGGGACAACTGCTCCATTTTTTGGTGTCTAGCTGGGAAGAAGCACCGGGGCTGACTTTCCCTTCAAGGTCCAGAAGAAGGAGACAGAACAGATTTTCCTTCTGGAAACCACATGTAAGTTGTTTGGGTTTTTTTAGGTTGGGGGGGTTGTTTGGTTTTAGCTTCCTCAACTGAGCTACCCCAAATCAAAGAATAACTCTTTTAATTGTTCACCTTAATGCACCAGTGTGGTTTACATGCTGTGGTCTGTAGACTACGAGTGGGCTGGAGGAGCAGGTTACTGGAGCTGCTGCCTCCTAAGTTGAAATACAGCTGCCCATCCTTGTTCTCTGCAGCTGGGTTGCATCCTTCCCTCTCGGGTGTTTATTCTGCAGTGTGTTTTATGTTTACTGTAACTGAGGGTCAACACCAAAACTGGAAAAGGGGCATCAAACCTTGAGGGAGAGTCTAAGCAGGCTGGCTTGGCTGATGGGCAATGCTTTGGGGCTGTAACCTGCCGGGACAGACACACAAGTAGTGGTGCTGCAAGCCTGAAGGAGGGGATGGGGCAGAACTATGAGCGTGCCAAGTGGGAGGAGATGCCCTATGGGCACGTCTGCCATCCTCTGGCCCAACACAGGGTCACGGTTGGTGCTCCTCTGGTGTTTGCCTACCTGCTGCTCAGAGCCTTCCCACGGTAGAGTTTCTGCAACCTGTTTCAGAGTTTCTCCATCCTTACCTTGAGAAAGCTTTCCCTGAGATCTGATTCAACTTCATCCTGCCACAACTCCATCCCATGCCTTGCACTTTAGTCCAACACATGCATGGAGAAGGGGTTTGTTCTCCTCCCTGCCTTTTGTGGCTTTGTGCAGGGTTTTACCTACCTGGGACTTTTCCTGTGCAGAGTGGTAGGAGCATAACCAATGTCAAATGCCAGGCTATTTTCTTTTGATTTTATTTCCTCCTCTCAGCACTCTTAATGCTTTCTACACACCTAAGTGCTAGAGCTACCATTGAGCTGGAAGTCCAACCCAGTCCCCTGGCATTGCCACCAAGGGAGCGGTGTGCAGGGAAAGTCTCATCTCACTCACACTTGAGCTCACAAGCCCCCAAACCCAGTGACCAGCAGCAGATTTAAGCCTGTTCTGCTAAAAGCAAAAGACTTACAGAGGGACCTCTGGCTGCTCTGCTGGAAGATGACACCTGGGGGAAGACATATATTAGGGGAAATGCCCATAGGAGGAAGAACCATCAGTGATCTACCATCACGTAGTGCTCCAGAGATGTCTGTGGCCTCAGGGCCCTGTACCAATGCAAAATAGACATTAATATTGATAATGTCGCATCAACATTGCCTTCAAGGGGACACCGTGGATGAGCATGTCCCATCCAGGTCTTGCCTAGGGATTTCCCACAGCGAGAGCTCATCCCTTGGCACAGGCTCTGCCTCAGCCTAGTGACAACACCAGGATGGTGTCCTCCTTTGGGAACATTCCAGCATCTTCCCACCCCACCTGTGGGCATGGTACTCAAGGCTTTGGAGCAAACCCCTTGCTGAAGTTCTTGACTGTGGGGTTTTTTTTCCTCCTTCCCCAGTAAGACACAGGCAGAATTCTCACCTGGAAAAGCAAAGTTTGGGAGTGATCCTAGAAAACTTGGGGTTTGTTAAAGGAAGATCAGATGCACAAAACCCCCAAAAATCTTAAGACTCTCAAAAAGATTTAAATACTTCCAAGTATAGGTTTGGGTATAAGGACCTGAAAGACACTTTCTATGAGCTTAGAGGCCATCACATGAATTGCATGGGCAGCTCTAAGTGTCAGCAGGCAGCTGCAATGGAGCACCTGGGCATGTTTCGGATCCTGTCCATGGTCATCCCAGAAGAGCACGGCTATGTGGGGACTGGGAAAGGCCCATCCCGAGGGAATGGTGACCCATTTGGAGACAAAACCAGCGTGTCTTGGCACTCCCGTACTTAGCTCAGGCAATTCTGCGTGGGGATGGTGGAGGAGTGGGAGAGCCCCGCTGCCGCCATCGGTGGAGGGATACGGTTGTGGTGCTGGTCGTGGGGTCAGCTAAGGAAGGGTCAGCAGTCCTTGAGGTGCTGCTGCCCCATTGAGGGTAAATTCATGGGTGAGCAAGCATTTGGGGCTTCTAAAGTGCAGTGCAGGTTATATGGGCTTTGCTGTAAACTGTAAACTCCTCAGGACAGAGTCCTTGCCCTTTTATTTTTTTTTAATCTGTAAAGTGACGTGCCAGCTGAGAAAACCTTGCCCCTAAATAACTACTACTGCTACAGGGAAACAGGGGTTGTGGTGAAAGGAACCGCCTATGCTCCCCTTGCCCGCATCCCATGATGGGGAGAGCTTCCCATGCCCCTCCTTGGTCCATCCACAAGCAAAGAGCATGGTGCTCCTGCTGACCATGCATCCTCTGGAAAGCACCTTCCAAAATACCACTTCCACTGCTACAACCGGCCTCCATCCAAGGGAAGCTTTCATTTATCGTTAAAGCTGAGGTGTTAATTCAGGCTCTGTTCCTAGGGGAGTCTGCAAAGCTCCTGTTCAGGCTGTTGGGTGTCTTGAAAGGGAGGTAAGAGATGGAAAAGTTGCTGGGAGGAAATTTGAGGGCTCTTACATGAAGGGAGCTCTCTGGAGAAGTCATGTTCAGCCTTATGTTTGTCACCAGAATAAAACCTTCCCCAGATAAAATAGCTGCAAAAGCAGGAGCTCTCATAGGATGTCGTGCTTGCTCCTCTCTAGGTTTCTGTCCAGGGTGGAAAGTTAGAAACTGCCCAATCCTTTCTTCCTTTGGGACGCCAATCCTCTAAGAGCCACCAGTGTCAATGGCCAGCTCCGATGTTCACTCAACATCAAGGAGATGCTGAGGGTGCAATGCCGGGACACGACCACTGCTAGACTTCCACCAACCTTCATGAAACTTGAGCAAGACCAAACTTCATACCTGATGTAGCCTTCACGGGCAACAACTGGTGTGCCATGGGCACGGTGGTCCCCGTAATGGCCCTTTTCACCCAAATCAGATATGTCAAAGAGGTTCCTGATGGACCTCAAGGACTATAGCCTGCTGTTAATATCTCTAAGCAGAACCAGACTGGATTATTTACTCTTCCACTGACTCCCGCCCAATTCATTTGCATGCACACAGAATTTACTTCCCCCTGTTAGCAGTCATATTTATTATTTTTAATCTGTGCCCATAAATTGGCAAGTAGGAGAAAGGCTGATAAAATGGAGAGAAGAACTCAGGAGATCGGTTGGGCTCATTAAATGTTTGGCACTCTGTGATTGGACTCGATGATCTTAAAGGTCTTTTCCAACCTCAACGATTCTATGATCTATGATTATCCTTTGGCAACGAAATGCCACTGCTATATTTTAACATGGAACATGGTACCTTAATGTACAGGAGAATCTCCTCAGCCCACTTGAGAGAGGAGAAATTCAATCATCTGTGACCTGGATTGTTGTGTTTTTTTTAACGTCTGCCAAGCTAGATAAAATATTTAAATATTCACTTTTATATCAGCCCACGTGAGGATTTGAGCGTTTCGGGTTGTGTAACGCAGCATGGCCTACTTTTGGAAGAGTATACGGAAATAGGCACATACGTACAAAATATTGAGTCCGCAGCATATGGGTCAGCCAGCCAGTGTTAATTAGTACGGCACAACCAACTCCAGCAGAGCTAACCCAGCCCAACCAAGGAGTTGGTGTCACTTCCCTTGGATTTCATAGGTCATCTGGGTAAAAAAAAAAAAAAAGATGAATGCACCTAAAATAAAGATGGTCACCCTCAGACATGGCCGAGTCCCTCAAGCAAAGGCACTGAGGATGTTGGCCTGCCAGCAGAGCTGGCCTTGCAGGAATGGCTGTATCGTGAGATTGGGGCGCCTGGTGCCACCATGTGCTTGCCTGCCTGGTGGCACTGCCAGGAGAGGGTTGGGAAGAGCAAGGTGCGCCGTGATCAGACCTGAAATGGGTGTCTACAGCCCGTGCTGACTACACAGGTTACTTCTCCACCAGCTATGCAAGAAACCTGAGCAATGAGCTCTGATGTAGACATCTCGCTGGGGAAAGGCTACCTGTGGATCAGCCCCATCCCTGGTATCAAGACAGCTTCAGCGGAACTGGGGTAGTTCAGATCCCTGGAAGAGCTGGATCATGATGTCTTCAATCAACGGGCAATGCCAGGAGGTTATGGTCCTGCTGGCTTGCTTTGGGGTTGGGCATGTGAAATGGGCTTGTGATATCAGGGGCTGGGGATTGCCTTAAGCGGAGTACAAATGCTGAAGATGTGCTGGGATGTCCAAAGAGGAGAGGATGGTGTAAGAATGTAAAAGTGTGAGGAAAGGAGGGTGAGCCTTGCTCCCTGCACCTCTAAGGCTCCGAGCTGTGCATCTGCTCTGCAGGTGTGACCTGTGCACGGGGCAGGCAAGGCATGAACTACGTGATTGTCGAGCGCTTTGCCATGCAATGGCATTGACCCTGACAGTAACATGGGTTGATCGATGGTTGCCAATCGCAAGCACAGCAAAGTTGCTGTGAGGTGACTGGGAGGCTACAGGGACAGCCCTGACCCACCACGTGCCAATGGAGTCCTACCAGAATTATCACAGTTTCACGTGACATGCATAATGCAAGTAGTGCATGAAAAGAAGGGACCCCAGGTTTTTTGGGGCACTTGGCTCCTCTCCAGTTCCTTCCAGGATCAGCTCAGCTTCCTAGAATTGGGGCAGTTGGAGACCCAAGGGACAAGCCAGCCCTGTGTGTCCTGGAGCCACTTGCCTGCTGGTGGGACTCCCCAGCTCTGCTTGAGCCCCATGTGGGTCCCTGCAGCCACCTCTGTGGCCCTTGGACCACTGCAACAGGTAACTGCAGCTCTGCCAGCCCTCTGCTATTCTCTCTCTTACAAAGGGTTGTTAACTCTTTCTAAATTATCCATATAAACCCAGTTTCTCTTCACATACAACCAGTATCGCGACACTCCCCTAGAAATACTACCAGGTGACGCTTAAATATGACTCTGAATTTTTAGGAGACTTTTTTTCCTGATCTTGCTCCAGGCCAAACCCCAGCTGCCTTGCCTAGGAAAGCCCGTCGTGGGCATCGCAGGGGCTCTCTGCCTGGGTGGAGACGCCAGGCTTTGGCTGAAAGCTTTTGCAGTTGGTTCTCTACGTCTCAGAGGGTCACCACGAGAAGTGAAAGCTCCTGGTGAACATCAGGAATTTCCTGGTCACCTGTAGGACACTGTATTTCCCTGCCTCCTTTAGTCAACCCTGTCTCCTTGGGTTTTGCAGATGACCTATTCCATGTGTCCTATTGCTCTGCTGCTTCTTGCCCGCCCGCAGCAGGAGCTCGGTGGAATGGGAGGCGCGGAGCCCCTTTGACAGGCGGAGCAGGACGAGCATCCCAGCATCAGCACTGCCAAGATGGGGAATTCTGGGATCAAATCTGAGGATTTTCTTTATGGTTTCTGCTCTGACAATCAGCCCTGCTGAAGTCAAGGGGAGCTCTCCCTAATGGAATGGGGGCCAAACACGGGGACGTGGCCCACGGCAGGGCACCCCCAAACCCTTCCCCAACCCCCTTTGCCCTCTCCCATGTCCATGCTGCTCCTCCATCCGAGCCCCCCGCTCAGCACCACCGCTCGCAGCCCGGATGCAGGGATGCGGGAGGTGTCACGTCCAAGGGACAAGAGGTCACTTTGTGTCACTCAGGAGAAGGGGGGGCTCCCGGGGATGTTCCTCAGCAGCTGGGGGCGGGGGGGTTGGTGCATCTCGCCACGAAGGGCTTCTCACCCGGAGGAAAACGTGCAGATGCCTGGGGCATCGTTCAACATTAGCTTTTCTAAGGGTGAATCTAAGCATCAGCCTTATGGGTCCCAGCCATATCCTCCCACCTCATTTACAACTCTGGTCACTCCTAGATAGGCAAAATACTGCTTTTGTAGCCATCGCATACGTGGCTACTGGGAGAGCTGGGAAGGGGGGCTCAGAGCCCAGCGTCTCCCCAGAAGATGTGGGGGCTCAGTTTCCCCCCATTCAGGGTCTCATGGCATATGGGCACACAAAAGAGGACCTTGGGACATTGCGTTGGGCAAGTCCATGGCTGGTCCTGGCCCATTTTCTGCTGGTGGGGAACCCCTCCCAGCTCTCTGCAGGCTCTTCCTCCTGGCGGTGACATTCCCAGGATTCCCCACCCCTTCGCTCTGCCTTCCCGTGCCTCCTCCCTTCGTAGCTGCGTGAAAAGCCTTCGATGAATCACGCTCTATTTTGATGAGCAAACTGGTATTTTCGGGAGGGGGGGGGGGGGCAGCTCTCCAGGCTCCTCCATCAGTGCCCGCCTGTGGGGTAAGGGATGGGGCAGGATCAGGCCGGGGGATGGGATTAGTGCCTTAGTTGATCTCAATCGTATGGGTGCAGGTTGTGGGGCTACAAAGTGCAAGTTGAGGGTTTACCTAAAAGCAGCGTTTTGTCTAACGAATTTGTTTTTCAAATAACACTGAAATGGTGCAGCACGAAGGCCACCAGCACGCGTTGCACTTTCCAAAGCTCGGGCAAGCGCTGGGTCTCCCTGCCAGCGCCACCAGCCTTGCCTTCTCCCAGAAAACCAGTCCTAAGGATGGAAACGGGTTCAGGTCACCAACGCCTTGGTCTTCTCCAAGGAGCGACAGCACGGTGGTGACCATCCCCACGCAACCGCCGCAAAGCGCCGCGCATCGCACTCTGGGGAAGGAGGCTCCTGCCCGCACGCAGCCTTTGGAGCTGCCCAATCCTACAAATGCTGGCAGCAGAACATCCCCAAACCCAGTGCCATGGTCATCCCTGCGGTGACACCAGCTGTGCAATCAGGCTTCTTCTCCAGGAGCTTCTCATGAACGCGTTTAACATCTAGCTGAAAAAGCACTACTGCCTCTGGGTTTCCCTTCTCCAGCAAAGCACGCTCAGGACTAGTCTCTGGTCTTGCTCCAGGTGTAAATCTGGAGTCATCCTATTGACCTGCCTTCAGAGCATATTTGAAGTCATTAAATGTGAAGGTGCTGCTAATTTCTGGTCTCACTGCCTCCGAGGTGTATCCTACCAGTGCTGCTGCTGCTGCCCGAAGGGTTTTCAACATGGTGTAAAAGCAAAGCTCCTGAATGAGCGGGGCCGCCCGCCCGCGCGCGTTGGCATCGACGGTGGGGAAGGCGTCTATACACACCTGTACAGAGCCGGCGAGCTCGGCGCCAGCCCAGCCCCGGGGCCCTTCAGTCCGACCACTCGTTATCGTCCAGCTCGGAGTCGTCGTCGGACTCGCTGTACTCCACGGCGATCCGGCGGGACAGGATCGTCGCTACGTCGTTGCCCACGGGCTCTTTTTTGGCCTCTTGTTCCCATTGCTCCTGGACTTTCCGGAGTTGGATTCCTGCAGTAGGGAAAGGGGGGAGGGCTTTAGGGGTAAGGTGACCAGCACCCATGGGTGCGCCCAATGTGCAGCATCCCTCCCAGTTGAAAGTATTGGCTGAAACGAGATGGGTGCAGCCCCCTTGCAGGAGGATGCGCGCGATTATAAAGCTATATGAGATAATAATGATGCATGCAATTATAAAGCTATGTAAAGAACAGAGCTCCTCCTCCACTTCTACTCGACCTGAAGAGGTTGGACCTTCTCAAAGGTCAAATCTGCCATTCCACCTAAAGATTTGCAGGAAGGGTAAATGGGACAGACTCTGGAGCACTTTGCTACAGCCTGGGAGGAGGCCACATGCACAAAAGCTGCTGGCCATCCTCGTGGGGCTCCATCCCACCTCTGGTGGTGGGTCTCCCCCACCTCCCTCCACCCCCCTGCATTGCATTTCTTTCCCTCCCCAGGTCCCACCTGGGTGCCACCACCTTCATGCGTAACCTGGCCACCCAGGACTCAACTTACACTCAACAAAGCCAATACCACCCAACTCTACACCAAGAGGTATTTTGCCACCATGGTGGCAGCACTGGGGACCCGTCCCCCACCTTCCCGCTGCCACCCCTGCCGCTCACCCCTGCGGATGGCTGCCAGCAGGTCGCTCCGGGCATCGCTCATGGGCATCAGCGGGATCTGCGGCTTCCGGGGCTCCACAGCGGGGGCCGGCGGCGATGCCGAGTGTGCCGGCGAGGCGGCAACAGCGGGGGGCCCCGGCGGTGGCGGTGGGGGTGCCACCGGGGGTCCCATGGGGCCGGCCTGCGGCGGGGAAGCAGAGTAGGGGCCGGGGGGCGCGGGGGGCGGCGAGGGTGCGTAGGAAGGGGGGGCGGCCGAGCCGGGGGCCAGGGCGGGGGGAGCCGAGATGGGGCTGTCGAAGGCAGTCTGCGCGGAGGGGATGACGGGCGGCGGGGGCGGCGGGGCGGGCGGCACGAAGTACTCTGCCATCGGCACCGCCTGCGGGCTGCAAAGGGAGGGCAAAGCCACGTCAGTGGCATGAGGAACGATGGCACCCACCACCCAGCCCGGGCACCAACCTTGGGTCGCTCTGGACCCCCGCGTAAGCTCTGTCCCCACAGAGGTCGGGGCGGGGGGGGGGGCTCTGCTGGTGGGATGGGCTATGGGGCATGCGCTGGTGGGAAGGCCACCAACATCCCAGGGGAAAACGGTCCCGGCCATCCACCTTGTCCCCTTATCTGGGATGAGGTTACCCCAAAAGTGCTTCTGACTGATCTGGCCTGGGGTCTCACCAGCAGTTTTGGACCACGGCGACTGCAGAGGAGGGTTCTCCCCGCTACCAGAGCACCGCCGTCAGCCCAGAAATGGGGTGGGAAGCCCCCCAGCCCAGGCAAGCCCCTCCCCAAGCTCCCCTCCCCATGGGCACCCCTCCGCTGGGAGAGAAGAGACAGGTTGAAGCCCTACCCGTAATCCTTGACTAAGTGTGGTCTTGGCCCGTTGAGGATGGCCTCGGGGGGCTGCGGCACGTGGGGCTGCTGGAGGCGGTTGAGGCTGTTCTGCCGGCTGCCCGCTGCCGGCGCTGGGCGGTAGACGTGCTCCTGGGGGGGGGCGGCTGCCAGCACCCCCTCCTTGTGCTCCGCCGGGGCCAGGTGGGACGCCGGGGCCAGCAGCTGCGCCGGGTGGTTGGGGCTGGCCGGGTACGAGTGGTCGGCTGCGTCCGATGCGTAAGATCTACGGCACAGGAAAACCCAACGGTTGTACTCCTGGGGGATGGGGGGGCATGGGTTTGGGGGTATTTTGGGGTGGAGACAACAAAACATGGCCACAAAACAATACAGATGTACAAGAAAGCAGCGAGATAGTGGAGGGGAGTTGGACACCAACAGAGCTGAGCCGGTCGCTTCCCTTAGCTGCTAAACGGAAAGCGCAATGCCTTTATCCCAACCCAAGGCTGCTCCTGGAGGTCCAGGAGCCCAGGTACCCTGGGTTTGTGGCTTATCCCCCCAACCCTGCTATGGGCAGCATGTCCCCCCAAAGATGGAGAAGAGAAAAGCAAAGGCGAGGCGGTGAGCTAAAGGCGTAGTAGGTAAAACCTGCCTATTATCTGGGGACAGTGATCCTTCCGATGACGCCATGTGGTAGGGGGATGGTGAGAACCTGTTATCAGGTCGGAACTCTTTGTCATACGCCATCATGTTCCACTCCAGGCGCCGGTTGCGGGCTTTCCTCACTTTCTTCACCTCCCGGGTGGAGTCCTCCACCAGCCGCTGCTCCTGCGGGTGCACACAGGCTGTGGCTCCATCTCCAACCCGGCTCCTCCGGACCGTGAGCGGTACCCAGGGAGCATCCAGCTGCACCCGGAGGAGCACGTGGGATGCACCAGGTCCCAGGCAGCCCCAGTTCCAGCCCCGCTCTGGGTCCCCCGCCTGCCCGTTACCTTCTGCCTGCGCTTCTCCTTTCGCTTATCTTCTGTTGCCTGCAACATTTTCTCCTTCCATAAGTTGAAGAAGTAGGAGGGGTCGGTGTAGAACTTGAGGCCGTCCTTTTTGTCATCCCTGTGGGGTTGGGGAAGGAGGAGAAGGGGTTATCAGCCCCAGGAGAAGACCTCCCCTTCCCCTGAGCAGAAAGGTTTGGTACAATCATGGTCATAAGCTGTTACTCCACCATGAACACGTCCAACGCGTTGGTCACTACCCGCAGTACCACCGCATGGGGTCACTCGTCCCAATGCAATGGGGATGGTGGCACAGCAACTGGTGAAAACACCCTCTCTGCCCTCACCAACCAGCAAATGGGGTGAACCCCTTCATACCTCTCCTGGAAAGGGTCCCCCAGGATCCCCTTGGTCCCCCCAAGGAGCGATGCGCCAGCCGCCCTACCTGTACGGTGTGAGGATGTTGAGCGGCGGGGGCTTGTCGCAGCGCTGGTACATCTCCATCACCGGGTTGGGGATGGAATTGCGAGACACGACCTGCTGGTTCTGCACCGTGGAGCTCTTGAAGGCTTTCCGCATGTTGATGTCCTGCAGCGAAACTGGGGGCGCAGGAAGGAGAGGGGATGCAGGGGTGGCCTCAGTCCCCCAAAACCAGCCATGGTGGGTGGTGCAGCCCTGAGCACGCGTGTCCCACCCGCTCGCGCCCAGCCGTCACCCCGAAATAGCCCCAGCCCCTCACCTTCCTCCACGGTGGAGTCCAGCTGCGTCACCTTGATGACCAGCAGGTCCACCCTCTCCTGCAGCGAGTTCATCCGCATGTAGAAACTGTTGGCTTCATTGAACAGCTCGCCGAAGATGTCCTCGGCGTGCCTGCCTGGCAGAGGGCAACGGGCGCCCGTCACGGGCAACGGCAGCAGGCAGGCAGCCCTCTCCCAGCCCGTCCCCTTGACGCCATGCCTCCCTGCCGGCTCCGGGGGGTTCTCTCCCCAGCCTTGGTTTTTGGGGAGCCGAGCTTCATCCTCCCCCAGACCTGGCAAAGCACTGGATGGAGGGAGGGGAGCACAAGCCACCTGCCCGTCTCCACGCACCACCACCCTTTTTGGCAAGAGTGGTACCCATGGGAGGCACCAAACCATTGTGGTGCTCATCCAAAAAAGCCTTTGGATCTACCAGGGCAGATACACAGAATCCCAGAATGGCAAGGGTTGGAAGGGACCTTGGGAGATCACCCAGTCCCACCCCCCTGCTCAAGCAGGGTCACCCAGAGCAGGGTGCACAGGACTTCATCCAAGTGGAGGTTGAGTATCTCCAGAGAAGGAGACTCCACAACCCCCAAAAAACTAGCGTAACCCCCCGGTTACGCAGCATCACCTGCAGAAACCCAGCCCTGGGGGTGGAATCCGGAGAGCGGGGCAGCGGGGAGGGAGCTACAGTGGGGAGAAGCCGTGAATTTTTCCAAATTAGCAGTTATTTCCCTGCAGCGTTCAGTGCCTCGCGGGTCGGAGCAGGGCGCCTGGCAGAGCATTGCTGACACCTGCAGGCTACAGCACCCATCCTGCTCCAGCACCCAGCCCAGCACCCCAAGCTCCTCGGGCTTTCCTCCAAAACCACCCATCGAATGGCTCCCGAGGTCAAGGAGCTTTTGGTACCTGCTCGGCCTGGCACCCAACTCGGCCCTTTGGATTTGATTGCCTTTTCCCTGGAAGCGGTAGCCATTGGCCTGAGCACCCAAGGGTGCTGCTCGGGCGAGCCGCCAGCAGCTCCCTCAATACAGGGTTTATTTTTCTGGGAGCATTTTAGAGAAGAATCTAGTTCCGGAGGGGGGAGGAAAGAGGGGGGGCCCTGAAGAGCCTCTATTTTAAGTCGATATTCAGCAGTGAAATGGGTCGCCCCTATTAAACGCAGACATCGGCGTGTACATTGCTGTCGTCCTCCCCCTCTCTGCAGAAGTCAGTCCCAGGGCAGGAAGACAGCCAAGGATTTAGACCTTTTCTATAGACCCCTCGTTCACATAAAGCTCTAAGATTAAAAAGAATAGGTTGGGGTTTTTTTTAACCTTTGCCTGACCTTCCTATTTCTGGCCAAGTGGAGACTCAAGGGGCTCACAAAGGCTTTCTGCCCCCTCCACCGCATGGACTGGCTACGGGAGGAAACCAGGTCTTAAAAACGTCACCAAGTCCCCACTTTGGGCTTGGCCCTGAGCATCCTCCTTTTTTTATTAGCTGGGTAATTCCCACTGAATCAGGGGTGGCTGCAGCGCTCACAGCTCTCACATAGCCCCCATTTCTCTGGGATTGCAACCGGAGCAAGCGACCATGGTGTCCCACCAGAGTCCCACCAGCATCCCACCAACATCTCACCAGCGTCCCACCACCATCCTACCAGCATCCCACCAGCATCTCACCAGCGTCCCACCACCATCCCACCAGCATCCCACCAGCATCTCACCAGTGTCCCACCAGCATCCCACCAGCATCCCACCAGCATCTCACCAGCATCTCACCAGCGTCCCACCACCATCCCACCAGCGTCCCACCAGCGTCCCACCCACCATCCCACCAGCATCCCACCAGCATCCCACCAGCGTCCCACCCAGCATCCCACCAGCGTCCCACCAGCGTCCCACCATCTCACCAACATCTCACCAGCATCCCACCATCATCCCATCAGCATCCAACCAGCGTCCCACCAGCATCCCACCAGCGTCCCACCAGCATCTCACCAGCATCCCACCAACATCTCACCAGCATCCCACCACCATCCCACCAGCATCCCACCAGCGTCCCACCCACCATCCCACCAGCATCCCACCAGCATCCCACCAGCATCCCACCAGCGTCCCACCCAGCATC
>BOSO01031687.1:0-12942 GCA_018403395.1 Gorsachius goisagi | reverse complement strand
TGCAGCCCGCTGCCATGCAGGAGAGCTCAAAGGGCTCTTGGGCTGCTCACTATTTATGGGGGTAAGATAATTGGCTCATAGTCATATTTGCATACACTGTGCTTAGGTGGGCACATTCCGCAATAGCTCTTGGCTATTGTATTGTTATCTGTCTTCCCCCACACCCAGTGGGTGCATCCTTCATGACCAGACACATCTATCACCACAGCCACAGGTGGTTATCACTTGAAAGAGGTCAAAGGAGGGGGAGTCAGAGACGAGGGGGGAGCACACCGCCACAGTAACACCAGAGAATAATTCAGTCTAAGGTACAGGTCTATCCCTTTCCATTGAGAATACAGTGAAATAACAGGAAATGTTCAGCTCCTCCATTCACTTGGGATGCACCCTACTGATTTTCTCTGTGCAGAAGTGGAAATCTCCAAATCTGCAAAATGAGTAAGACTTCATATCTGCAGGACTCTAGGCTCTGCTCAGGATATAATCCAATAGCACAACAGAGTGTTTCTTCCCCTGCGGCCGTGGTCTGCTGACCTGAATCCCTATGCAGGCACTGGCCTGGACCAGTCAATGAGCATATGAAAGTTACTTAATTTACACATATGTATCTGTCCACTGTCAAAGTTGATTGCAATTATGGCAACATAAAACTTCCAGGGTTTCTCCAGAACATTTAGGAAGATTTCTAGTGTGGTTGCCCATAAACTGGATTGCAGCAGAGCTTTAGTTGTTATTTATAAGGCTTCCATCTCAACAGAAGAAGTACTTGTGATCAACCAGAGGTGAACTTTAAGGCTGTGAAAGGAGGCAGTTCACAAACAGAAGATTAGGTTGTCCTGAAAAACAGAGCTGCTGTTTCAGTTGTGGTATGCTCTAGAGATTTAAGTCCCAACTGATATGACATTTATGGCATTAGGATTTCATCTGCTTTTGGTTGTCCTGTATTTCCAGCACTAGATAGCATTATGGTGTTTATGTGGTAGAGGGGACAGAACTGCTTCTTCTGTCCTTCCTCATCAGAAACTTGCTGTTGTTTGATAAAGTAATTATTGTTAGTTACGTACGAATGATGAGTACAGGTGCATCAAATCATACTATTGAGCAAAATCAAGCTTTCCATATTTTACACTTTCCATAACTCAACCAAATTATTTATGCCACTCTATGCCACAGTTCTCCATTTGCCAGTTAAGAAAGACATCCTTATGTATCAAGATTGCCAAGAGAGTGAAACCCAACTTTAAAAATATGGGTAAAAAGTGTAAGTGGTAGAAAAAGAGAGAAAAGACAGACAAATTTGTTACTTTTAACATAAATATGCATTAAAATACTGCATTATAAAACTTTATTTTCAATGTTTTTATTACTATAATGCCAGACATTCTGAACCTGCCAGAACCAATCAGATTTGATGAGAACATTAACTTGGTTTGGAGCCAGGAAATAGGTGTAAACATCAGACCTCATTAGATTTTCCTGAACTGTATTGAAATTGAGGTTTATTTCATGCCATGTATAATTAGACAGTTATTGTAATTATTCCAATTTATTTCACATCAAGACTTTTGCATTGCATCCTTTTAAGACAAGAACTGAAATCTCCTATGCCCCAAGGCAGATCAAAACAAAATTTGTCATGTCTTATCCATCCAGAGGACAATCAACAATTGTATCTGTCCTCTGATAACAGCCAACTCCTGATGCCTCAAATGATGACAGAATTTCAGCAGAGAGAATGCTTGTGGATGACATCTGTACATGAGAAAGGAAGAATCTGTGTTTTTTAAAGGGTCATTCAAAACAAGAATAACTCATTAATTTCTAAACTACTTTGTAAACTGAGTCCATCTTGACGTGTCTTTCAGATATGTCCGTATAGAAATGATTCCACAGAACTGACTGACTGGATTGAATGATTTGGGCATAAACTATTTCATTAAATTTGAAAGCTTTTTCTATTGGCCATCCTTGCATTCACAGTCTCTTTTCTAGAAGGATTTTTGACAGGTTTAAGTTGACTGGGTTTGTGTATTTAATTAAGTTACACACAGCAGGGTACAGCATCTACAAGCAGCATCAGCACTGAGGCCAGTGGACCAAAAAGAATAATAAAAACATTGTTTTCCTAATAAAACCAGATAAGCTGAGGGAAGACATAGATGTTGAGGAAGATGTTGATTTTTCATTTATGCTTCTTTCTGCTGCGAATTCTTGTGTTTGCTGTTCATCTGGCTCTCTTCAGGGAATTCTAAACCAAAATCTACTTCCTTCCAGGTTTTGGCTGTTGTGGTCTGTCTGCACCAACTTTGAAGACAATTTATACCCAAGTCTCATAAGACCCTTTTTTCCTTCAGTCATTCAAAACACTTAACCCTGCAGTTATTGGGGAAACCTTTTACATTTTGGGCTCACCTGATGTTATATTTCCTGTTGCCTTTGTATGAGATATCCCGAAGGAATTTTTTTCCAACAGTCCATGTTGTCCTGACATTTGAAATCGCATTCAATTTGGGTAGGTGGTTTCTTAAAAAAATTGCCACAGTCCTGCACTACCTGGATTATTGTTCTGTTGTCATAGTCCCTCCACTTTATGCTCTCTGGAAATTCATGGAGTAGTAAAGGGCCAGTAATGCCTCTGTAACTTACTGCAAGGGAATATATTTTTCCTGGAAATGACAAAATGGGATGCACATAATCATCTCCTCTCAATTAATAATAAGAGTGTACCATATATTCTTCTTTGACCTTGTCCTATTTACTACTTTTTACTTCATTTAGTACCAAAACTGATTGTACAATGAATATGCTATATGTCTTGCTGATACATATCTTTCTTTTTACAGAGAGGATCCTCAGTGATGTGCTGATATTCACATAATCAATATATCAAGATTATCCATAAAATACTGTAGAATCATTTCAGATCAGGAGGAACACAGGATTTTTTAAAATCTAGGGATTAGAGAAAAGAACTGAGTATAAAGTTAGTAATACCTGACCAGATTTATATGGTTATGATACCTAAGCAACACCTTTTCAAAGAAAGCACGAGGCAGTGAGAAGAATTTTAAGTAATAGGTAACAAAATGAAAGAACAGGGCAAAATTAATCACAAATTTCATAAGCATGAGATCTGCAGGAGTGTGGAGCAGCAGGCTAAGGGGAAGCTCCACTTTCAAGGGAGAATACACCACTTCAAATTGTATTGTACTGTGGGAATGAGGGGAGCATATGAACAAATATCTCATTCTGATAATTCATAATATTTTTAATCCATAACAAAACTTGAGAACAGTAATGGCAGTAGTCTTTGATTACAGCCCTGTTGATTATAGCAAACAATAAGCCAGAAGCATTGTGCTTTTCATTTTATGGTTGCCTAGCCCTTTGCCTTTGATTAAGTCTAATTAGAAAGATGGCTGTACTGGGTTGGGTGGCTAAACATGTCTTCAGAAATTAGAAACAAAGTCATGCAAACCAGGACTGGTAAAGTCATCACACCAGTTTATCTCTTGTACAAACAAATTCTTACTGCTTTGTCGCAATGTTCCTCCCTGAGTTATCAGAGCATGATACGAACTTTATTCAGTAAAGACCCACTGAGCCATTTGTCATTAGCTCTGGATGTAAAGGCACAAGGGCTGATTTGCAAGAAAAATCCTGATTCCAAGGTTTTTATTTTAAACCCGTTCTTTTCCATGAAATGTTTTATAATGTGGACTTAAAGAAAATAAGGGCAAAGAAACCTTTGTACATTTTCATACCTTCTCTTTTTTTGACACTGTAAGTCTTCTCACATAGCTACAAAGTGAGATAACATTGCATTCAATGGCAACTGAGGTAAAGAGAAAATCTGCCTCAAAACATGTAATTTCTATCCACAAATCTGTCCTGTTAATTTTTTTTCCCCAAAAGTACTAATGTAACATTATCAACTCCATTACAGTAGCTTGGTTTTTTTCATGCAAATTCTGATTAGACTTATATTTCATTTCAGACACGTTTTCACACTTTTTACCACAGCCCTCAGGGCAAAATACCCTCACCTGCTTCTTGACTTATTCTTACTTAATTTTGTGAAAATTAGCCCAGCTAGCGTAAAAATTGGAAGAGAGAAAATCTGTGTTCTCTCTCTTTCTTTTTCCCCTATTTCCAAAGAGCTCACTATTTAGCTCATTTACTACTTCTTAGTCCTAGTACGGTGAAGGAAGTGAGTTCAAGCCATATCATGTGACAATGGAATAAAAGCCTGAATGCTCCATCATCTGAGTGATCAAACAGAAAAAAGTTTGTGCAGAAGAAGTGCAGCACTTTATCCTCCTTTACCTCCATGAGGATTTGCATATACTCTGAAATTGCAGGTCAACAGACATCAGAGGTTGGGAAACTCCTATTTTGTGAGTCCAAAAGGAGTGAAGCATGAGATAGCCGCTAAGCTAATTTACAATATTTTACTCAAAGTGAGCACATGACTTAGAGCAGAATTCTAAGTACTTCACAAGGAAAACTCAGAAACTGAACAATTTTTAGAAGCTTATGTGGGGATTTTGGAAAGTGACTAGTTTGGACTAGACCCCTATATTCAAGCTGGTTAAAGCTAAGTGAGATGAACTCAAACCACTAACAGTTTTAAGTGGGAGTTGAACTTACATGCTAGTCTGTTTGGTGAGTCAGACTAAAGTGCCTGTTATGACTAAAGAAGTTATTTGAGACTTTCTAGGGGCTAGATCACTGGAGACTTACTCCAATGGCTGAGTCCTCACATTCTCATCTATCTCATGTCAAAGGCACTTCTGAGAAAGGTCAAAAACTTGACTGACTCTTTTCAGCTTATCAGTTCCACACCACTTTCATATTGTCATAGTAGTAGTACAAGAGGAGGATTCCTCATTAGTTAAATGGGCTGTCTTGGATTAAAGGTTAGTTGTGGAAGGGAGGTCCATCATCAGCTAATTTGTTTGTCTGCCTGGCAGGCTATTATTTTGCTGTGGAAAAACCTTAAGCCCACAGTATAATGGTATTACTGTCTGGTATTCGTAATTCTAGCCGCAGTCCTCTTTCTTCAAAATTCATCTGCTCATTATTTGCTGAAGCCAACTTTATTTTTTCTGCAAGATGCAACAATAAGTAAACAACATATGTTGTTGATTCAAAGAATTAACAAAAGAGTGGGGTTTTTCAAGCTCAAAAATCCTGCCTGTTGAGTGTGTGTAATACACTTTCTGCTTTTGCTAATTTCTCCTGCTTCTAAGTGTTTGCATTCAGAAGCTGAAAAGGACTTAGATGTTAATTATACATGTGCTTTGAGTCATGAATTTATCCTTCTAAATATATCTTATATATACTCACACAAATTTTTTTTTTTTCGGTAATCTATCAGTCATTGTACAAACAGTACAAACACAAACATTTCTCTTGATCTTTAGGAAGCTATTGTATATGGCTGCATAAGTCGAAGTTCCTATTTTCTGTGCTGGAGTGTGATTTCAACCCTGTATTAGTGACACTATGTTTAGTATACATGACTTATGTGCTCTAATAGCAGCCAACAGCTTGAGCCTGCTCTTACGAACATTGTTTTTAGTGGCGCAGAACTGTTACTCAAATGCCACAACAATTACCTGCAAGGACTCCAGGCATGTTATAAATGTGATAGTGGAAACAAACTTTTGCATTATTTCCAAACCTATATTGAAGATCCTACCATTAAAATCAATAAAGAACATATAGCTAAAATACAGTAGTGGGGAAAAAACATATTTTTTTTAATGGCCCTTTTCAGTCAATGAAAGTAAAGGTGTAACTTTATTGTAAACTCATCCCTTTCCTTTAATCTAACCCACCCACCCGTTTTTCTGGAAAGCCTCTGATTCACCTTTTTAACTAACATTCTCAAAATCTTACTTTGTTTAAATTGTTCTTTGGCTTAGAACAACATTTATGTCACTGCAGTGTTTGTGTATGTGTTCCTCTAAATCTCAACTCACAGGAGAGTTTATGTACAGAATTATGATTAAGTATCAGCAAATATAATTTGTATGTTAAATAGTCATCCAGACAGGAGATGGAGCCATGTGAGACTTAGCTGACCAATGAAAAAGTGTGAGTAATGTGTAATGAGTCACACAAATATTCAGGCTGAGAATTTGGCAAGCAATCACCTAATCAAAAGTAGAAAAGAACTAAAAATTGAAGAATCATAAAAAATCTCATTTAGCAAAATTAAACTATACCTTGGCTTTTCCCAAGCACTTTGCTAAAATCTCTCAGTTATCTGAGTGTCAAACTTCTTTTCTCAGTGCTTTATTGTGCTTATTACTGATAACGTATTTTCACAGTTTTATAGAGCGTGCATTATTGTCTTCTGCTAACACTAGAAATCCTTCTAAGGCAAAACATATCCTTCCAGATACAGTTTAGAACATTCTCTATGTAAGACACACTGCATAAATTCAAACTTGTGTAATATAACATAGGATTCATGATATATAGTTCTTTGTGCTTATATGAATAAGGTAGGAGGTGAAGGAGGTGTTATATGTTTAGTATTTATTCTTCAACATATTGATGGGGACACATAACTTTATTCAGTATCCCTAAACTATCATAATGCATTATGCAAATTATTAGAAAAGAAAAAATTATACTGTCCATTTATTTAGCTCCTATATTCTTTCTTAGGCACTGATATGCATTCTACATAGGACCTGTGAAATACAAATGGATGTATATATCAATAATTATAGAAAGGTTTCATGGAGTTACAGTAAAACTTCCGTAAGAAAACAAAGAAATTGAGAATACAAATACCACAGCAAATTTATTTTGCAGATAGTCTATGATTTTTAACTGATATTTACTGGCAGGAACATTTTAAAATGTAAATTTACAGTTTAGAATTGGATAAATTTAGGATAAATATAATCTTGTAATCCTCAAAAGCATATTTTTAGTCTATAAATTAATAACAAATGTTTGATTCTAATAGTATAGCCCATAGAAAATGAGAGACTGGGAATATTATCTCATATGTCCAATTTAACCAGCTTTTTCACATGATATTTACACTAAATATTATTAATTTAAATTACACAATCATAAGGTAGACAGTTATTTTTTGTTATATATATTCCTTGTGCATTTAAACTATGCGTACCTACTCGCATAGAATTCTGTCAATTGTACTATAATGTAGTCTGCATTTCATTGTCTTGATCTACTCAATTATTTCTAATCTTTTTTGACATCTTTTCCATGAAGACCTGTCTGAAATCAGGCATCTGCTTCTGATTAGAATCAGTTGTGATTTACACATATCGACTTCTAATCTTGCTTTAGTCACTGGACCTTCGTGTGGTCACTAGTCCCTACTGGCTGAATGATTTCTAATTTGATTATCCTGCATTAGTCACCATCTACCAGATGTAGACATGAAAAATTTCCCAGTAGGTTTATAAAGTCATTTATGACAGGAAACAATTTTTCAGTGCATTCATCACTTCTGTCTCCATCAGGCCATTTCTTTCAACAAAGAGGTTTTGAAATATAATACCAAAAAAGGTGAAATCATACAGCTCCATCTATAATTATAATGATGATGCCTCCAAGTGTTTGATACAGCCAAACTCAGCTGGGTTGTTAATTGAAAAGTTAGTCTTTTCTTTTCTAAATCATTGATACTAACTTCCATATACTTCTGGTTTTACTTGTAATTATCAGTGACCATCATATTTGTGAAAACATTAATTTTCAGTGGATATTCACAAAGTCATGAACTATTTATTCTTAGTTGTATATGATTAGTTGCTAGTCATACTATGCTAATCAAATTTATATTAGCACTCTATTAGTTGCAAGTCACATTTCATGACTTTTTTTATTATTGAGTTAAAACAAAAAGATAGACTGATGAATACCAGAAACCAGATTTTATTACTAGGGAATTGGTGTCCTCACCGAGACAGATAGCTTCTTGTAAAGGAACACCTTTGTAGAGGAGCTGATGTATTTTGCATAAACAGCGTTTCAACCACAGGACCCTTTCTTCAGGTCTGAAATGGTTTCTCTCAGAAAGAGATTACTCCAAGGTTTACTATACATGTTATCAATTAGATCTTTGGGGAGAAAAGATAGTGAAACAAAGATGAGGGAAGAGGTATTTGATGGAGAAGTACTAAGGAAGCTATATGACATTGAAGAGAAAAAAAGACAGGTGACTTACTGCCTGTGGGACACGGAAAAGAAAGAAATATTACGTGTCATGAAATTAATGTGAAATATTAATTTTCCAAATACTTATGAGAGGTAAAACTAAACATAAGATAAAATTTGGTAAATAAGGGTAATCATGGGATGCAATGAAAGCTGACATACGTGGAGGAAAAGATATCTTTATTTTCAGTCTCCAGCAGGGCTTAGTCAGCATATCATTTAAAGACTTTTGGAGAATTATGGCCCTTAGACTACAAGCTATTTTTTAATTTATATTTTTAATATAATCTAGAATCACAGATTATAAGAATATAAAATCATATCGTTTCTGGTTTGGAGTCATCTTAAATGCTTTGTTGAGGGAGTGATAATGTTCAAGGGGAAAGTCACTCTGAGCAGAGGAGCCATCACATGATCTACCTACTCATGGTTCAACAAGATCTATAATTTATTTTGGAGCTGATCTCTACATAGGAATAAATGAAATATCATCTTAATGTGTGCTTTTTTATTGCTTATAACTTTAGGATCTTGATTTCCATTTTTATGTTTAAATCTCCTCTACCTTGATGGAATTCTATAATTATGTTTCGTGCTTAAAGCGAACTCAGCTGAATATTTCCTTTTTTTCATCCTCACAAGTGAAAAATCCATGTAAAAATGCTGTGGATACCACTGCCTCCAATGACAAATAAGTGTGAGAAATTTAGCAGTTTCCCAGAAAGATGAAACCAGGGTTGATAACATCAGCTGTGTTTACCCAGAGTAAAACCTCTCCTGAAGGAATTAATCTGTGCCTACCTAGAATTGCTGTTACTTCTGCTACCATATAGTACTTGTTTTAACTGGAATGGGAGATTTACATATGGATTAGGATTCCTCCAACAATCCATTCCTATTTTTTTGCAATGAAGTGTGTGGATAATGGTTGTCCCATTCATAGAAGAACTCCCTAAAAGCTGTTTAGCTACTTCAGCTGAGAAAAGAACCTTTGATGACCTACTAAGGCCTATATGGTTTACTCATGACTGGGTCTTGGACTGAATGAAATGAATATTTTAGAAACATATTAATCTTGACTTTTCGTCCAAGGACAAGATGTACCTTACAGGCAGGACATTTCAAATATCAGGCCTGAAACCCTGTCAGCCATTTCAGACTTCTTTTTCTCACATCAGGAAAGTTAGTTCACCTGTTTTTTCTGGAATACTTTATTCCCCAGTGTGCATCTAAGGAATTACACCAAAGCAGGCTGACCTGAAAGCAATCATTGTGTAGATTTTGTTGAATGAGTGAGTCAAGACAAAAGTAGGTTTTATGAAATTGAGAAAGGAGTATGATTAAGGGGGAGTGAAAGAAAGATAGGGGAGGTAGAAGCAGTAATAACATTCCTGCTCTAGAGTTTTCTTCCTGGTAGATATGAAACTTTGCCTGAAGAAATTTTGTTAATATATACCCTTCTGAAAAATCTTTTCCTTTTGTTGAAACAATGCAGTACTAAGGAAAAAAAAATCCATCAAAAAATTCCTAAGCACTTCAACATTTCTTGTGGGGATGGAGTCAGTCTGAGGGGACTAAACTGAATGCTAAGCATGTAGCATACCTCCCTGGTCTGCCTAATTAAAGAATGGAGAAAGCTAATCACTTGTAACAAGGGAGCTTTCTATTATTTTTTCTTCCCTATTTCCAGTATTTCCTTTACTCCCCAAACCTATTTTTATTATTTTTAATTGGATAAATAGAAGTCTCTGAGGAATCTCTTTAGCTATGGCAAAGGAAATTAATTATATTATGCTGGACCTTGTGGCAAGCTTCAGTTCTTCATATTTTTTTATATCCAGTGAAAGGGAATACCCTAAGTGGTATGAGGTCCAGCATTCACTGGGTATGTTTGAATTCCACAGCTTATTTTGATATAAGGTAATTAAGCATTGCTTAAGGCAAGGAGATGTGTGCATCTTTTTCTTTCAAGAGTACATTGGTAAAAGCATGAGATGGTCTGCTCCTGGAAGGCTTTTCTGTTTATTCTCATAGTCAGCACTAGCTCATATTTCTGTTTGTTTCTCTATGGGGCACTTTGAGTAAAGTAGATATGTATTTACTTCGTGATCTACAGCTAAAGCATGTTTCCTTACTTGAGAGCTGGCTGAATCTGAGCTGAAATCTGACATGTGGTTTATTTTAATGGGAAATTTCTTTTGTTTCACCATGGTATTTGTCATCTCAAAATAACTGCAAGTTGTACTCATATATATTGTCTCCCTTGTGTGGGATTTCCCATGTGATGGAAAAAAGCCAGCAGAGTGTCATGAAATTTGAGTACTGAAAGGGAATACCTTTTGTCAATCTCCATCTGTTTGAAACACAAAGTAAAGCATCCCAACAAAAAAAGAGAAAGGTTATTATCAAAGCATACCTTTCCTCCCCCACACACTTTGACATGGTAGAGTCAGAATGTCTCAGAAGCTCTCTCACAAAAAAATAAAAAAAAAAAGGTATGCCAAAATTTTCAAGTGCAGGTAATTTTAATCTGTTTTGAAGCACCTAAAGAATCTTGCCCACTTTGGGCTTAAATTTTTATCTAGAAAACCTCTGTAAAAGCTTGTTGTATGGAACCTATGAAAATCAGGACACTTTTCTGAAAATAATTTTTATTTCACTAAAGTTTGAAATTATAGCCATACATGAAATAATTCAAAGTATTACCAGACTTATGGGTGACAGATTTTGGGAATTGGATTCAAGGGCCTAAAAGAGACTATTGTAGGCCCTGGAGCCTAGACATATGTAAAACAGCCAGTTGGTGTGAATACTCAAAGTCTGTAAGAGTGATGTAATGACTTGGTGAGTTGTTTCAGATGAGGCTAGGCATGCCTTTGAAGTGAATATGCACACATATTCTACAAAAGCTGATGCCTCTGTACATTCTTTGACAGCGATACCATGACATAAGTATAGGTCTGTTAGTGAAGAAAATTAACATTTTCTAAAACACTGATTGCTGATGAATTGGAGTTGGAATTAGAAGAGTCCTTCTGAAAATCCTACCAGTGAGCTAGAAGAGATAATGCAGAGGATATCTTGTGCACGAGGAAGACAGTGATGTACTTGGTCTCCTTCTGTTGGAGATATTCAAGTCTCCTTCTGTTGGAGATATTCAAGTCTCCTTTTGTTGGAGATATTCAAAGCCCGTCTGGATGAAGTCCTGTGTAACCTGCTTTAGCAAGGGGGTTGGACTGGATGATCTCCTGAGGTCCCTTCCAACCCTTGCGATTCTGTGTGATTCTGTGACCAGACAGGAAAAGATAAGGTTGATGGCATACTTAACAGATTGAAACCAACAACAGATTGAGACCAACCTCGTCTCTAGAAGGGCCATGTTCTTATATTACTAGGTAACATTGTAGCTTAATTAGACTACATTATTGCATTTTGTCTCTTTTTCCAGAATGGTCAAGTAAAGTGTGCTTGTTATCCTTTGAATGCATTTAGTTTCCATATTTAAAGCAATACTGCTGATCAGGATATTGTACGTATCTTCCCTGTTCTTTAAATGAACACAGTATCTTCAGGTTAATGCCTTCTATCCTGTTCTTATGTATTTAGTAGCACTGTTTGTTGTTTTCTATTTCTGAGCTGGTCATATGAATTCTTTTTGTGGAAGGATCTGTATACAGATACTATATAATCTCTGGAAGAGAATACAGTGCATATGATGAAAAAAGTGTTGACCACTACATTTTCTGCTTAGATTGTTGTGTCTTTTCTACAAAATTAGAAAAAAATATTCATTGTACTTTCAGTTACATTCCTTATAAACTGTAACTATTTTTCCCTTCAATACCATTACTCTGCAGTCCAATGACAAAGAAAGGGGTTAACAGATGAGTAATTTTCAGTGTTTTATTCATAGTACTCAATCAGAGGAGGCTGGAAAAGGTGGGTTAAAAGTAAAATTAAAAACTGAAAATTTGACATGTGGAAATGTGTTACATGTTTAAAAAATACTACACCTTGATGTTGTCTGCCAGTTCAAGTTTTAACAATCATCAAAAATTACTTCTTCTTTTATAACTTAGTGTTCATAGTTTCCGTCTCTGTTTCTAGATATTTTCTCATTTTTCCTCTCACCTGTTTCATTTTTTCTTTTTCTTTTTTTTTCCCCTTTTAATTTTAATAAAGCCAAAGGAATCTAAAACTACTCTACCATCCAGATCTGTCCTGCCCAACTCTTACCACAGAACTAAGATACCTAATTTAAAAATAGGTGATCAGGGGAAAGGGACATGGACATGTAATCCAGAGGGATAAATGTGGTTCTGGTTGGACTGATGTGACCTAAAATGCATGTCAGTTTCTCTTCATGGGTATAATCCAAGGATAGAAGGTAACAGAGGATGTCTATGTGCAACACATAGGCCCAAATAAATTGTCAGATGAAGATAGTCACTAAAGATTGAACACAGAGGTATTATACCTCCGAAGTTGTGCCCAAGGTAAAGGGAACTCACTGGAAACTGTGACAATAGTTAAGAATATAAAACCATCTGGGTTTAGTCAGATCTAAAACTCATCTGTGCCAATAACATATTGTCAGTAATGGTCAGCAAATTCTTTGGTAAGTTGTGGTGGTTTGACCCTGGCTGAAACTCCAGGGGCCCACCAAAGCTGCTCTATCACTCCCCTCTAACCGGACAGAGGAGAGAAAAGTAAATCACAGGGCTCATGGGT
>BOSO01031677.1:8376-36665 GCA_018403395.1 Gorsachius goisagi | reverse complement strand
TATGCACCACTTCTCTGAGGTGGCAGACCAAGGGGCCTCACTAGCACGCTGTCCCTCACACGCTGGCCTGCCATCACCAGGCTGGGCGTTTTGAAGAGCAACAATGATTTTAGTTAGGAATTAACTAAAGGTTTTGTTCATACTCTATCTATCTTACAAAAATGGAAGGGGAAAAAAAAAAACCAAAACCAAACACCAAGAAGTCTTTGGTACCAAAGACACAGTATCATTTTTGTATTAGTTTATATTGGAACTGCAAAATTTGACTTGGCACCTTTCTGAACTTTCACAAGACAGCCAAGAACATGCATTGGTATTATCTGGTATAGAAATTCAGTAACATTTATCATGGTACGTACAACGCTATTGCACATTCTATGCCATATACTAGTGTAAGAGGAGACCAACCCTGAAGAGGAAATCATTGTAGACCCATTTAACAGAGCAGAGGAAGACCAAAAATGCACTGCAACTATCATTTTACAATATGAAATCTGTTAGACTGATACTCTGGAGCAAGATGAAAGTGGACCTGTGCACTGAGTGACAGCTGTCACACCCACCTCAGCCTCATCAGCGAGAGTCCAGAAAGTACTTGAAGGAAAAAAAATGCATCAACTGTAATAATTACAAAAACAGCACAACATTTCCTATACACATAAGAAAAGCTGACCAAAAGGCTGTTCTGTTTTATCTGAAAACTCAGTCTATGTCAGACATGAAACAGTTCTGCAAGTAATAAAAATAAGCTATGAAATACCAGTACTTCGGAATGTGCGTGAAACGCCTGCATTTCATGTCATTGTATTTCTCCAACGAGTATTCATCAGGATTTCTCATAAAGTTAATACTAGTTGTCTAACACCTAAATAGACTTCAATTTTTTTTAAATCTCATGCAAATCAGATATATTTGTTCATCACTACTATCAGATAAGCATTACAACAAAATAGTGGTTGTCTGCCTTAGAATATCGAAAAATTGAAAGTGGAACTCTATACACTGTTCCTTCACCTACAAACAATGCAAACTACTAACCCGGGGAGGGAGGGGGAGAGGGAAGGAGGCACAGGAGAAAAGCACTGAACAGTTGGTGTTACAGCAGAATAGATACGGAACGTGAAGAGCTTACTGTGGCGAGTGGTTTAATCAGGAAGTAGCCATTATCCTGTCGCTACAGAGCAATGACAGCACTCCAGAACAACAAGCCGGGGGGCTGGTGATGGCTTTTGGGTTGTTTTTTCTCAGTCAAGAAGGAAGAAAGAACACATGCTATCGAGCTCGAGCTTCGCTGAGCCCAAAGGTTGCCAGATGTCTGTTGTCAAAAGCTACCCTGAAAATGAAATCCAAGCAAGCATTTACAAAGCTGTGTTTAAGGAAGCATCTAAAATCTGCCACCACCTCCCTCTGTGTTAAACACAAAACATGGCTGTCTTATTCAGAGATTAGCAATTATTGTAATGAGATACTGTCGAGAGGGTCAAATAGTGCTTCCTGCAGTTTACACATCTTGATTTCCTGGTAAACAAACCGAGAGGCAGGTGGAGCACGCACAGCACTACTGAACACGCGCCCCAGCGGCCAAAACCAGCCCAGGTACGCAGCGCTCAGAAAAAGCAGCGCTGCCACGTAATCGCACGAGGCAGCAAGGTAAGCAGAAAACACAAAAATCACTGAACCACGAAGGAAATGTTTTCCACGATGTCACACAGTCATCAACGCTGCACTTTGTTCTTTTCTTTTTTAAGCCAAGCCCCAGAAAAATATTTTCTTTGAAATGATGCTTATGCGCGCGCGCGCACACACACACCCCCCCAAACAAACTGCCCACAAGGTCAGCTTGGTACGAGAAAGTGCTGTGAAACGATAACCTGAATCAACCCCAGGAAAACCCGAAACTGCGGAAAAACAAACGCTAATCACTGGGTTAAGAATTCAGGCATCAATTTCCCAACAGGCACAATTAAAGAAACCTGCCTACAACATTCAGAAATTATCAAAATTAACTTACTGAACACAATTTTAAAAAAAAAGCTTTTCTTTTTTTAAACTGCCTAACACTTTTCCTCCTGAATAGAATTAATCGCATATGGACTAGACACATGGCAGTGATCCAGTGAGAAAAGCTACTTGTTGCTACCTATAATCCATCCAAAAATTAATTTCAACAAGCTCCAGTTTAAAAATCACATTTTCACAGTGGAACTGGAGAGGGCCCTAGGCTACTATAAAAATTAAAAGGAAAAAGGAGAAAACAACCCCCAAGAAGCAAACAACAAGCCCCACAAAAGATCCTTGACTAAGGGAAGAAAAAGCTTGCTACTCCTAAGCAACTAAAGTATTTGGTCCCCTGAGAGAAGCCAGAGTTTCTTTAAGGGATAAACAGAGTCAACGTATGAAACAACAGGTTGATGCAAGTGAAACTCTGTGGAGCCCTAAAACAACAGCACAAGGGCTTGAACTTCAGCATGCAATAAGATAAAAAATTATTTGCATACTAGAGGAAATATGCCAAGGCACGGGGCGGGGGACAGAACGGATCAATCCGTTCTCCCTCTCAGGAACTCAGCAGCATGAAGCAAGATGACCTAGGGAATACACCACAGCAACACGGCTGAAGAAACAAATCATGGTCTCCAAAGAAGGTGAGATGCATTGACAGGAGGGATCTCTGCAACCAAAGCAATACCCAAAGTAGGGCTTCTGCAAGCTGAGCTCGTTATAATTAGTAGAGCCACAATTTCCTAATCAAACACTTGGATAGAACCCATTCCCTTAAGTAGAACCACACCACAACTTCAGCCCTTCATTCATCTGGTTTTCTACTGTTACTCATCTTACAAAAAAGCAGTCTTGTCAAACAATATATAGCGTTTCTGAAGAAAACAATAACCAAACCATTAGAAGAGAAAAGCCTTCTGCAAAGACAAGGAGTATCAGCAGCACTCTTAGCAGTAGTCTGGAAATAGTTTTTAAAAGCAACGTGTCTGGTATTTAATCAGGGCAAGTTTGGTACTAGCATCACCGCAAACAAGCTCTCACAGCAAGATTTAGAAGATTGTGACCTGAAGTCTCAATATGGGCACTATTCTTAATCCCAGAAATCTGCACACCAGAATACAGCCACAATGAATCGGAGTCTTATAACACTCAAGGAGAATCACACGCAAGTTCCACACGTTAAAATACTCGCTCATAAATGATGATTTTTCATAAGTCATTTCAATCCATATTGTTCATAATGTGAAAAATATGTGGAACTGCCATTTTGCACTGAGATAGCAATGAAGAAGAGGGAAACAAAAATAAGAGATTGCAAACAGACAAACAGAAGGTACATGTGTACCGTACGAGCTCCAGGTTGAATCAGACCCTAGTTCCAGTAACAGTCTGTGCAAGACATTAAATGCAGGGATTCGTTTTCTAGCAGTGCAACCAATAGAGAAGCTAAATATTCTGAACTACAAGCCCACTACATCCAGGTGAGTCAGCAAGACTACCAGGGGTGTCACCAAGACTACCAAGCCCCATACAGGCCCCTGACTATTATCCGCTGCTGCTGTTCCATATGCACACCGGTGACCCAGCCAGGAGCAGCTTGAGGATAAAGTCCTCATGGTGGACTTAAACTACCCCACTACCTGTTGGAGGGATAACACAGCAGGGCATAAGCAATCCAGGAGGTTCTTGGAACGCATGGGTGGTAACTTCCTCCTCCAAGCAATAATGAAGCCAACGAGGAGAGGTGCTATGCTGGACCTTGTTCTCACCAACAAGGAGGAGCTGGTGGGGAATATGAAGCTCAAGGGTAGCCTTGGCTGCAGTGACCATGAAATGGTGGAGTTCAAGATCTTATGACCCCGAGGAGGGCGCACATTGAGCTCACTACCCTGGACTTCAGGAGAGCAGACTTTGGTCTCTTCAGGGATCGGCTTGGTAGAGTACTATGGGATAAAGCCCTGGAGGGAAGAGTGGACGAATAGAGCTCGTTAATATTCAAGCATCACCTCCTCCAAACTCAAGAGTGATGCACCCAACAAAGAGCAAGTCACGCAAAAATCCCAGGATGCCTGCGTGGATGAACAAGGAGCTCCTGGACAAACTCAAAACACAAAAAGGAAGCCTACAGAAGGTGGAAGCAAGGACGGTAGCTGGGGAGGAATACTGAAATGTTGTCTGAGCAGCCAGGGATCAGGTTAGGAAAACTAAAGCCCAGGTAGAATTGAATCTGGCCAGGGATGTCAAGGGCAACAAGAAAGCTTCTATAGGTATGTCGGTGATAAAAGGAAGACTAGGGAAAATGTGGGCCCTCTCTGGAAGGAAACGGGAAACCTGGTTACCTGGGATATGGAGGTGATTCTCGTCCACTACTCCACTCTCATGAGACCCCACGTGGAGTGCTGCGTTCAGCTCTGGGGCACCCAACGGAAGAAGGACATGGACCTGTTAGAGCAGGTCCAGAGGAGGGCCACGAAGATGGTCAGAGGGCTGGAGCATTTCTCCTGTGCAGAGTTGGGGTTGTTCAGCCTGGAGAAGAGAAGGCACCAGGGAGACCTTATAGCAGCTTCCAGTGCCTGAAGGGGGCCTGCACGAAAGCTGGAGAGGGACTTTTTACAAGGGCATGTAGTGACAGGACCAAGGGGTAATGGCTTTAAACTGAAAGAGGGGAGATTTAGGTTAGATATCGGGAAGAAATTCCTCACTCTGAGGGTGGTGAGACACTGGCACGGGTTGCGCAGGGGAGCTGTGGATGCCCCATCCCTGGAAGTGTTCACGGCCGGGTTGGATGGGGTTTTGAGCACCCTGGTGTGGTGGAAGGTGTCCTGGCCCATGGCAGGGGGTGGAACTGGGTGATCATTAAGGTCCCTTCCAACCCAAACCGTTCTGTGATTCCAAGAGAGTAAGAATAACAACGCAGTATTGATGTTCTCAGACAGAAATTCTGCATGCTACTAAAATACTGGTGTCCAATACATCAGCTCTATGAAAAAATTACCTTTATGTAACAGGCCTAATAGGATAATGAAACATATGATACAATAAATCACTACTCCAGCTACATCTTAAATACTTATCAGCACTTGCCCCATAAAATGGCACAGGATCAACCTGTGGAGCCCAACTGAACAGTTATTGTCTTTCTGGGAGATTTAAAAAAAAAAAAAAAAAAAGGTGTCACCTTCTATATAGCAAATTCTGACTATAAATATGGGTACTGAATATAGGTCTTGCTATAAATACAGGTACTGGAAAAGAAGTTCAATAAAAAATTAGAAGTTGTTTAAAAACAATACACACATTAATAGTGAGTAAACATTGAAGTGTTCTTTTAGTGAGATTTCAAGCATTGCCCAGGGGAATTAAGTCTATAGACATAAAGAAAATACAACTTTCTGAAAACTTTTTTTTAAAAAAACATCAACAGCTTCTTATAGAGCCTTGTGTGCTATGATGCCTGCCGAAGAAATTTGAAAAAGTTACGAAACATACTACTACAGAGTATAAGAATCATCTCAGCATTGTATATTAAAAAACAAACAAACAAACAAAAAAACAACAAGCCACCACCACAAAACCCCCAAATTGAGATTTGAGCCTATCTAGAACAACCTGTATCATTCAGGTAACCCCTTTCCATAAAAAGAAAAAAAAAGTTCACAGTTTATCCTGCGATAGCGAAATATAAAAGTAGTTAAGCCATGAATGTTGCTTACGCTCACCTGAGAAGAAGAACATGTAATCTCTATGCAACCTCTAGTGAACACCAGCAAAACCAGAGATCCATACTTCGCACCATACCTTGATGCAAATACCAAATTGTGCAAGAAATACCTAAATCCAGCATCATCGGTGAATACAACCTGCAGCAATGGTTTTGGAGAGTATGAACTCCCTGCAGTCATCTCTGTAATATATTAAATAAATTTATTTCTAAAAATTTCACATGCAGCATTAGTCTATCTTTTGCCTCAAGCAATTTTAGCTGGAATCCTTTCACACTAGCTGCATGGGCAAATAAGGAGGGGACAAAAGAAACAACTCATTACTTACAAAAATAATTTTCTGGGGTAGCACACCAGAACTTCTAAATCATCTTTTTACTCAAGAAAAATTAACACATTAATAAAAGTGACCTCTACCGGAACTACAAAAGATGGGGGGGGGAGGGGCCACCGACAACACACGCCGCAGGACAGGCAGCCAACACACCGAGCAACCAACTTTTGTCCTCATACTCAGCCTGTGCCAAAAGTGTCACCCACCTTTCACTCCTCAAAGCCCTTCACACAATGGCATACCAAACCAAGTCCTACTTGTTTCCCTGTAAATTAGATTCTGAGAACCTTCACAACCCTCAATGTAATTTTTTCCCCACGTATGCTACTCTGCTGAGACCATTCCTGGGTTCCGCTGTTTACGCAGCCTAACACTGGATGTTGAAATTGGCCACCACATTTGAAAACACTAGGATGCAGCAAGAGACAGATTATCTCATTTCAATTAGTTTCTCACCACCAAAAAAACCCTAAGTAAACCAATCTTTAAAACCCATCAGCTGACACTATGCTATCTGCATCCATATACTGGTTACAGCCCTACCAAAGCCAAGGGAAAGAGGCTCCCTTTCCCGAGGGGAAAAGGGAGGCAGCAATCTTCTCTTTGTTCTACCTCCTCCACATTCCCGTTGCATATATTGGTCATACTGCTCATGATTTAGCTTCATTTTAAAGGCCCTTTGGTCCTCACTGAATTTTTACCAAACGCATGGACAGTTCATCTATCAATTTGATCCTTAAAATAATCTCTTGGAACGGGAATAAACACAGTAGCTACTACAGAACTACCACTCCGAAAGAGCCAGCCATATTCTACTAGCGTTAAACACATCTCTAACAAAACACTAATAAGAACAGAATTGTTTCAAGGCATATAGAAGTCATTCAAATGAAAACCCAGAAAACTAGTTTATTCTTTACATTACTACAGTGCGCAAAAGCATTCCTCACACTGGCTCATTATCTAGAACTAATCACAAAATATTCAACATCCCAAATTATCATTTATTTAGTAGCATTTCATACATTTGCTACTACATTTCGACCCCACAAAGTTTATATATGGAATAAATTCTGAAAGAGCATAGAAAAATACCTGAATTAAATAAATCCAGTGCATTTTAATCTTCCTGCATCAAAGCCTTATCCTATGTTCCTTACCATTTTGAACAGTGTTTATCAAATGTCTTAATAATACAGAAGCAGTAGCCTTAACTAGAACCTGGAAACAAAAGAAACTAAAGCACGCCAGTATCTTAAGGAACTCCTTGTCCTTTGCACCAAAACATGTCATTTCATAATAAAATCGATGTATCTTACAATAAACATATTTTCAATATTTTTCAGGATATTCTATTAAAATATAGAGTGACGCAAGTTTGATCAGACTTGAGACTGACATGATGTTTGTTTCAATGTTCTATACACATTACTATCAGCCATTTAAGAAAGCATTACCAGACCAATATCCTTATAGTTAAATTTTTATTTTGGATATGGTAAATCCAGTATTAACTGTTACTTAGTCAAATTGAAGGTTTTGGGGAAAAGAGCACATAGGTAGCAAACATGGCAGACAAATGCACAGGGGAGAAGGGTTAAACTGCTATTTTCCATAAAAATAACCATTAGGTTATAATTGTATTGGAAAATTGAAATATAAAATTATTTTTAAAATGTAAAGATTGTTCAGAAGTTTTAAAAGGTTAGAACAACTGAAAATACATATTCTTTATCTATCATCATAACATACACATACACACATTCGCAGACCCTCTGAGAATACAATATTCATTTTGCTGCAGAAGAACAGACATTGCATAACAATGAGATTTGCTAATGAAATCAGCCATCAACCTGGAATACATATGTATTAAACCAAGACCTCAGTGTCATTTTCTTTTTGCATCGTTTGTTCTTTCTCCCATTTTTCCTCGACCTTTCAGTATCTCGTCCTCCTCCTGGTTTCACTGCTTCAAGTACAGCAATATTGCAAAATATTTTGTTAATGCTATGTATGTACAACACTTTTTATATTACAAAATTTATCTCTCTACTTATTGCTAAATGAAGATTCTAATTGCATGGGTTCTATCAGCATTGTTAACGTAGCCTTGAAAGAAAAATCAATGGGTGCTAAGGAGACAAAGGAGTTTTATTCCTCTGTAAAACAGCAGGAATATCTAATAAAAATCAGGTGTTACTTGGAAAAAAATACACTTTCACAGCTGAAGTTACACACCACTTAATACAAGAATTTAATTCAAAACAACATTTTTTTAAAAAAATCTCCTCCATATTCACCTAATGATTAAACAGGAACGGAATTTAGAACCATTACATGAATAAAAGTGTAATTGCTTTGCATAAACATGCAAAACCATTATGAAACCAAGTAAAACAACCCAGCAAGTTCAGTATCGGTACATACAAGCACGCAGTACACCTAACGGTACATACAAGCACACAGTACGCATATCAGTTACGCAAAACATCTTTACTGAAGAAGAGGCGAATACTGAATGGAACTACTACTACTCCTCCTCAGAAGTGACTGTAAAAATTAAAACATTGCGAAAGTATTTCAAAAGACGCTTTTCTCTCTCAAATTTTCTCTCAAACACCATATTTTCGTTCTGTGGGATATATGCTGCCTTACACGTCATAGATAAAAAGCAACCTCTTTTTAGCTGCAAGAATATCAAAGCTATGTTTTGAATTCACTCCAAAACTATTAAAACTAATAATATAGCCCACTAATTTTCTACTGTTCACATATTACAGAATTTTTAATTGAAATAATACAAATAAGATATTGTTACTATAATGCCACTATCAAGTTAACGTTATTGTTGATAAGCTCCAAAGTCATACCAAAACCTAATAAAAAACAGTAGAAAATAAATGTTTGCTGGCTTGTTTGGTAGGGTTGGGTTGCTGTTGCTTTTGGGGGGTGGGGGGGTGTTTGCTTCTTTTTCTCCTTTCTTTTTCAACCAACACTTCAAAACCCTAATTCCGTGAAGGCAAACCACCCATTAGTTACTTTTAGTATATCAAAATTGCATAAAGAACTCCTTTGGAATAAATGAAAGTAATTTGTAATTTATTTTCTCATTTTATCTTGAGGGCATAAGGAAGTCATTCAGTCATTGTATAGTTATGATGGCCATCACAACACTGAAGACAAAGAAGGCACAAGAGACCACTGAAAAAGAGAAGAGAATAATAACGAAATGTCTGAAAATGGACTTAACCATCCCCGAAGCCAGTCATATCAAACCATCACTATACAACCCAGAAAGAGTACCATCAAGATACAGGTTGTAATGAACTAGGTAAGTAATTGAAAGCATAAAAATTTCCATAAACTCTCCTCATATGTGCTCCAATTCTTCCTTTTTAAGTTAAGAAGCACTTATGTCATTGAGAGCTTTGAAAGCTGAAAGCATATAACACATGGCCTTATTTTTCCTTTCATTTCTCTCACTTCTAAAAGATATGTGGCTACATGATACAAACATCCAGGCATATGTCACATGAAGCAGTCTTACTCTCATTCGTGCATTACAATGTATGAAGACTATTTTCAATCACACGCCATCAAAAATGCTTCTGTTTCAGTTACAAAGCATTTGTCCTTCTGCAAAAAAGCCATCCATGTTACATCTCAAAATGACTGAAACTGAATAGACAGAGGCGCGGTTAATTATAGTGGGCTCACCTTTAAAAGCAAAAGCTATACAACCTCCAGGGTTTGAAAGAAAGAGACTCTAATGCAACAACCTTGACCCCTGAAAGTGCTGGGTCATTTTCTGCTGTGATGAACAGTGATTGCTTTCCATAATTCTAACAATTGTCAAGTAGGCTAAAGAGTACAGCTGGCAGGTGATAGTTGTGAAATGCTTGCACTTTCAACAATGACTTATTACCCTGTAATATAGGTCAACTGTCCAATTGAGCGTCTTCTACAAGGTGTTACAGGCTCTCAAAGCCACACTCTACAACAACTGACATCAATGGTTTTATTACGGATCAAACTAGTGTATAGGAGACCTAGGAATACCGAGAACAGTTAAAGGATATAGTCTTAATTCAAACAATTAAATGAGAAAGACTCTAAGACATCCAAATCATCCGTATGAAATCATCATATGAAATACGTCATTCTGTTATGTAACTATTGACACTAGGCAATCGTGCATATATCTTAAGTACAACTTAACAACTGGCACAACCTGGCACAAATTTCGTTAATAGGAGTGAGAATATAGAAACCAGTTACTCTACAGATAAAAGAGAATCCTCATTCTAGAAATGCAGACTGAACCTTGTAGAAGAACACTGGATGAAACTGTATCAACAGTACACAGAATTAGAAGCTGCCAGGTGCTAAAAGATACCTGAATTTTTATCAATAAAGAAATAACATGAACTCAGAAATGACTGAATTTATCAACCGTATTTATCCTCTCTGAACTAAGCAGAAATAGTTTCTTCAATATAAAGTCTAAAATTCTGTACTTTTTGCTGGAATAAATCACACAGATACAAATGCCCACAGTATGAACATACTCTGAAAATTAACACGGTTCAGTTTACTGTGGTTTTTGTTGTAGTTTTAAATCGTATTCCAGAGAATTAACAGCTCACATACACAGTTTTAGCACTGTGCTGTACTGGTAGTCACATCCACGCACACAAACACACCTCTATTTTCAGTGACACACAACACTTAGTTAAAAGATGTTTCTGGTACTTCATGCAGAAATTGCATGCATCCTTCAAAGCTTACTTTGAAAAAATCCGGTAGTAAAGCATGCTTATGTTTTTTCATAATGAAATACCCCAAATTGTACTGAATTCTGATGACTACTATTTATCTACTTCTAGGGAATAGAAGTGGAGGACAATTTATTAAAGCACAGGAAGAACTCCTGAACGCTGGAAGGTCACAGCCTATGTGCTGAGCTGCTGAGCAAAAACATCTATGATGTTCCAGAGCTGCCATTTTTCTTCCTTGACAAAGACTCCATCTGCCACAGAGCCATTTACAGCCTCAGAGTCAGAATATCAATGATTTCCAACCATTCTGCAAGTCTGCTTTCACCTTGACATCACCTCTGTAATACATCTAAAACAGACGATACATATAACCCCTCTACAAGCTCTAAGCCTATGCTTTATTAAACTGATACGCATTTAAGCTGTGCTCTAACATACCATTTCTTTACTTCCTCTGAATCGTGCCAGAATATTCAAACTCCAAATTCTACATCCTTTTCATTGCTGTGCTTGTTTTAAATAAATTACCTTGGAAAACCTAAAAAGAAAACTTTTCAAATATTGACAAAACACATGTAAAAACTGTTAGGAAACACCTGATCATTTTAAAATCTGTATTTACCTCAAGTACATGCACACAACCTTGATTATTTTTTTCTTTTCCAAATAAAAAAACCCCATGCCTAGCAAGATCCTTATGACAGACAACCAGGCAGAATAAACTACTGCAGCTTCATCGAAACCAACAAAACTACATTCAGCTCTACATCTCTTGATGTATATACAAACTGATTTAAAAAAAACCTCCAGGTTAGACCTGGGACAAAAAAGGAAAGAGAATCTTGCCTTACTGAATGCATACTTAAAGAATTAGGTGCTCAGATAAAACAGATTATACATGGATGCATAAAACCAATTTATATTCACACACACATATATATATTCATACACACACACACACAGATGTATATGTACACACATGCTCCCCATCAAGTATGAGAATATACAGTCCATCATCAGGCTCATCACAACACGCCTTCAGAATGTATTCCTTGATAGCAACTTTTGGAGTCTTGAAATTCTGATAGATGTTGGTATTCTAGAGTAATTTTTAAACGTGCAAACTTGCAGCTTCATTTTACAGTGAAACTGGACCACAGAAGAAACAATTTTCTATTACAAACATGAGTAAACACAAACAATCGCATAGATAGATGTCCAAATATTGCCACACAAACCCTCCGTATGTTAAATATATAGGCACAAAACACTTGCTAGACACCTTTATGAAAATTTACTTCACAACACCTGTAAAGTACGTATTTTACAATCTCAACTTCACCTCCCATCCTTCCTTCTCATTGCCTATGTCTTTACTTATTCTGGTTACAGAAGTAATAATCTCAGACACTTGATAAATCGAATCTTTTCTATTTCTACGTGTTCTCTGCCCATGATTCACTTTGTTCAGGCTGCTTTTAATATTCCAAACATAAAAACAATCTAAGCCAAGAATATTTTTCTAAATCCGTATGGAAAAAATGTCTCTTATCCCACAAAATACATTGCCCCCCAGAATTTCCCCAGCTAAATCACACTAGGGCTTGAGTAGACTGCAGTATAAAGTTGAACTGGTTCAGGCGTTACCTTTGAGCTTGCCTTAGAAAGGGATGGATCAAATATACACGGATACCTATCCAACATGTTTATTTTATGACTTAGAGGTATTCACCTAACACTCATATCACATCTCCCCAAAAAAGCCAAAACCAAACAAAAAAACAACCCCCACCAAACTTGTTCAATTTTCCACCTGCTATCAAGTATACATTTTGGTCATTTCTTCTCTCATCTGCAATTCAACTACCCCTACCCATCTCCTCATTACTACTAACTCATTACTTTGGGGTTTTAGTAGTAATTAAAGTGGGTTGGCAAACTATAGAATAAAAGGGAGTACTGCATGGAACATACTTGTCTCACATCAAATACAGACCAGCACTTCATTGTTGACTATTTTTTGCATCTAAGAGTCAAACCTGAAGAGGGGCACCATGCTGCATCCAAATTAAAGCCAATTGCTCCCAACCTCGAGAAAAGCAAAGGAATACATCTTTGAGAGGATGTAATAGAATGCAGCAGAGCTAAGGAGGTGACCAAGATACGATATTCAGACACAGACAGATCTAAGAGACAGCACTACCCTAAGAAACATCTCGATGAGGATGTGGAAGGGCAGTGAAAAAAACAAGAAGTCAAGCACTGTGAGAAATCCAGTATCTCTCAGTCTTACACAACTGCAGCTGTCCTCCACTACATACTCCCTGCTATAAAGCACTGACTTGACTCAACAATTCCTTGATGCTACTACCTCTAATTCTACCTTCCTCCTTTAAAAATCCTAGGAGACAAAAGGGAAGAAAAGGAAAAAAAGTAAGAACTTTCTAGTTAAGCACAGAATCATAAAGTTGTTTAGATTGCAAGGATCTTACAGAGGTCATCTGGTCCTATCTCCTGCTCAAAGTAGGGTTAACTTTGGAGTTACATCAAGTTGCTCAGAGCCTTGTCCAGTAAACAAGATGCAGATTTTGCAGGCTCTCTGAGCACCCATTTCAGTGTTTCATAGAACCACAGAACGGTTCGGTTTGGAAGGGACCTTCAAAGATCATCTAGTCCAATCCCCCTGCCATGGACAGGGGCATCTTCACCAGGTCAGGTGGCTCAAAGCCCCCTCCAACCTGACCTTGAATGCTTCCAGCGATGGGGCATCCACAACTTCTCTGCGTAACCTGCTCCAGTGTCTCACCACCCCTCATCGTCAAGCAGTTCTTCCTTATGTGCAATCTAAGCCTACTCTCTCTCACTCTAAGACCACTACCCCTTCTCCTGTCACAGGCCCTGTAAAAAGTCTCTCTCCGTCTATCTTATGATCGCCCTTTATACAGCAAAAGGCTGCAATCAGGTCTCTCTCAAAGCCTCCTCTTCTCCAGGATGAAACATGCCAACTCTCTCAGCCTTTCTTCATAGGGGAGGTGCTCCAGCCCTCTGACCACTGGTGTGGCCCTCCTCTGGGCCCACTCTAACAGGCCCATGTACTTTCCTGATCTGTAGGCCCCAGAATTGTTTTAGGGGAATATAAAAACAAATATTCCTCTTCCATAACCAAACACACCTTCACATGAATTCTTGGCATCCTTTTGAATATTTACATGATGAATAAGGGCAAATATAGCTACGCACCTAGGTGCTTAAGCTAACTTCTTACACTAAGAATGGGAACAGTTGTGGGGAAGGAGTTGATGATATACTCAAATTGCCATAAAAGCATAGAACTATTTTTTGTTAACCTGAGTTCACCAAATTTTTCTTCTTTCTCTCCCCCTTACCTCTCCATACAGTGTGTTCCAGTTTGTTATCCATAGTTTCTCACTAGTTGCCAGTTCCCAGACTGCTGATCAAATTTCACTTACAGTTCAACAATCACATTTTTTGTGATTTCTTTTGTTCCGAGACACAGCAGCTGACAAGCAATAAACCACTTTTTATTTTAAAAAAAAAAAAAAAAAAAACCACCACAAGATGTTTGCCTAACTTGCATGTTTCTGCAAGTATGCTGCATTTCTATTTTGTTTGCAAACAGGTTACTTTTTACACACACTTAAGTTTCATGCAAGGGAGGTGCTTTTCTTGGTAATTTGCTTCTATATTTTACAATCAGTAATTCAACTACACATCTTTCGTGGATCCGACAGCAAATGACACTAATGCTTTTTTAGTGGTTGTTCACCTTCACACTCCTAGTCTCCAATTCAAAGTAGGCCAATGGATACTTCATTACTGCAAAAAGAAACTGGATAGTTTTCAAAATCAGTCAAATCCTTACTTCTACTTTCTGTAGAAAGCACGATTTAAGAATCCTTTAACATCATCTTCTTTGCTCAATTTTTTTTTTTCTCTTCCACCCTCCCTCCCCCAAAATGGAAAAAACTTAAGTGTAGATTTCACTCACAAAGATTCTTCTCCTAACTGCAGTATTCGCCAACTCTGATATTCCTGTAATGGCGACGTCCCTCATAAACATACCTTGTCATTACAATTTTGGCCAAATTCTGAGGCCCAACTTCTTAACTGTCCTGGTTTCGGCTGGGATAGAGTTGGTTTTCTTCATAGTGGCTGGCACAGTGCTGTGGTTTGGATTTGGTACTAGAAAAATGTTGATAACACACTGACGTTTTTAGTTGTTGCTGAGTAGTGCTAAGACCGGCCAAGGACTTCTCAGCTCTCAGCTCTGTCAGGGGCACAAGAAGCTGGGAGGGGGGACAGCCCAGACAGCTCACCCCAACTGGCCAAGAGGGTATTCCAGACCATACGGTATCATGCCCAGTATATAAACTGGGGGAAGGAAGAGAAAGGGGGGGACGTTGCGAGCGATAGCATTCGCCTGCCCAAGTCACCGTTATGCATGATGGAGCCCAGCTGGGGGCTTTGCTTGCGCCTGGGGCTTTTCCTTTCCCCATTAAACGGCCTTTATCTCAGCCCAGGAGTTCTCTCACTTTTACCCTTCCAATTGTCGCCCCCATCCCGCTGGGGGGGAGTGAGCGAGCAGCTGGGGGGGTCTGAGCTGCCAGCGGGGGTTAAATCACGACATTAACTTTACCTTAACTGTCTAGAAAATTTTCAGCCTTCTGCTTAGATGACCTTTTACTTTTAAATCACTTCTTTAACTATAGCCATTAACCAGTTGTTTAGTTACAACCATATAGAAAAGTTTTAGAAACTATTATCTGCATAACTTCAAGTACTGTGTCAACGTTCTACATTATCTCTGTTTCCACAGGTAAAGTGCTGTTAGCATCCACCATCATCTTTTGAAACAAATAGAGCCATCATTAGGGATGAAAAGAATCTTGTGTTTTGGGCATAGAAATTAGTATCCTTAAGAACCTCATATCTAAAATGGCATGACTAACAGAAAACAAAACAAACCCCACAACTCACAAAGTACAAGGAATTATTACTTGCCATTTTTCCTCATCTTTTCAAGCTCTCCCTTGAGCAACCTATTTATTACAAGAGAATGCATACCGAGGTGTCATTTCTTTGTTTGAATGGAAGGGTTGTTATTGCTTCATAATAAAGAAAGTATGTTCTGTTGCCTAAAGAATTGACTGTACCCACAAAAACTTTAGAGATGACTATGCAGACATTTCTTCTTCTTTTTCAGAGATTTGGCATTTTTTATCCCTCACAAAAGGATTAAGTCACTTGCAGTTGGCCATAAACACACAAGCAGAATAAACCAGTACACTGAGTTAGTACAACCAGCCTTAAAACATGCTTGTTGAGAGATAGAGATCTATACCTGCCTATTATTTCCCTTGCATTTTTTTTTAAGGCCTACAGGAAAACTGATCAAAAAGCACAAATCTTTCTATAAGTTCCTCCTGTTCTTCTCCAATAGTATATTTAAAGGGAGAAAAGTTATGCATGTCAACTTAACCATTTATTGAGCATTCTTCTCATTCTACTATGGCACCTTTTTCTTCAGTATTCATTCTGATCGTTCTGCAGAGTAAGAGGTCGGCTGCAGCCAGCTAGCAGCTATCGTTCCATGGTTTCTACGGAAAACTGCTGCTCCAAGTAGGATCTAGATTTGTTTGTGGGTAATAGCTCCTAAAACATTAAGGAGGAAGGAGCCCTTATAACATCTGAGTGGGCAGAAAAGTTAGAGAGACATTTGCAGCTCAAACAATGGCTGTTTTCATACTTCTATGTACCTGTATTCTCAATGGGTTTGCATTTCCTTTCCAAGGAAAAGGACTAATTTTATTTTTTTAACAAGACTTCACAAGTCAGGAAGTTAGCAGATTTAGCTTTCTAAAGTCCAAGATACAGGTAATGTTTAAAACTAATTATATACTACACCCCCTTACCCCCTGCAAAACTGGAAGCTTCTTCTAGTAAGTTTCATTGCCTTTCCTCAGACATGGGGATCCTGGGAAGGTAGCAGTCTTTCAGTTTCAGTACATCCCAGGGAAAAAATACATTACCTCATTAACAAAAAAACAGCAGGGTTCAGCTTTTATGAAAAGAAAGCTTTTTCATGAAAACTGGCTCACCTCACAGAAGCTGGCAGTATACCACTGTATTACAGAAAGTTTCACAATGTCTGATGCCTGCAGTAAACTCTAAATCCTATATACAGTCTTCCTATTTCCAACTATTATTGCAAATTACTTAATGACTTTCCTAGTTCTGCTTTTTTTTTTTAAATAGGCTCAGGTTGCTGCTCCTCATTTTGAAATAGTAGGCTATCTTACCTCCTGCCCTTACCTACTCTCGTATCGCTGCCTGCTAAGCAATGTGTTCACTATGAAACTGTTCTTTTGACCTTTAATTCACTTGATCCCTCCTATTTAATAGTCTCCATCTGAACTTATTCATTCTTTGAATTCAGCAGATGTTGGTGCTCTTACCATTCCCGTAAATATTGTACTAAGTCACATGTAATGGTTTTAATAGCTTCTCTTTCCACATTGCATATTTGCATTGAAAGCATGCAACTGTACACTTTAAAAAGTACTTCTAAAACCTGAGCCTTTTAAATTTAATCTTAAAAATTATTTTAATCAGTATGCAAAAATGATTGATTTGGCCCTTTTTCCCCCCCCTATTGTCAGTGCAAATATTTTCATTACTGATTGTAAAGTTACCTCTGGGATGAGGGCATGAAGGTCGCTACTGAAACATAAGACTCCACTGTATCACACAATATCGTGTCTGGGATCTAAACAAGGCTCTTGTTAACCAACATATCTCTTTACTGGACATAAACCTACAATATGTCTTTACAAATTTAAGTATGTTATTTGCTATTTTCAGGGTATATTATCACAAGTATATGAAGAATCGATGGTTAATATGAAGAGCAACAATATAACAAACTTGAAAAATAATTTCAGATCTATTTCAGATTTTCCTCAGTAAGTACAACAGAAGTTAGAAAGTGTGCATAGAAATTGCATCTGTGAGCTAAGCAAAGCTAGTCAGGCTTTCTGTTTAAATCTCCACCTATTTTAGTTTGCACTGTTAACTTTGTCTAGAGCAAAGTATTGCAGTAAGACACAAATACTTTTTTTTTTGTTGTTATCCTGAAAAAAACCCAAGCAAATTGATGCAAATGCAAAATTCTTCATTTCCTGATAGTCTAGTAATCGATCTATTAATAAAACAAGATAATTCTTGCTCATTGTGTAGCAAAAGGATCACACATTCTCTGACTACTGAAAATACTTTTCGAAGTTGCTAAAATTGATTCTGGAATAGAAACTCTCAGCACAATCTCTCAATTCTTTGTAAATATTCCCTAAACTGTGTAACGTCAGACATCAGAACTACTAAAGGTATACTGAAAATGAGCAACACACTAAAATTACAGTCTATTATATTGATATTTCAAAAGCCTATATACAAAGAAAACCAGGAAGAATGATAACATTAATTGTTGAAGACCTACTCAACAGTTAAGCCTCAAGTCAAGAAAGTAACCGCACATGTGGACTAAGAATCTAAAAGTTTTAGTTAAGCCTATGCTTAATTTAATGTCTTGCTGAAATCAGGACCTGGATGCAGAATTTAGCACTGAGCCATACAGTACATAACATTTGCTTTTTCCCTGTATGAGTCATGCTCCTCAGAAAATTATCAGAATACTTACTGCTAAGGCTTACTTACCGTGATGAATGTGGTCAGTTCTGTGACATTGCTGGTTTTGCAACCTGAAAACAGAAAACAACGATCAGCTGAGTCACCCTTTCATCGAGTAACCTGTTACAAGGACAAAGAAAAACACATCAAACAGAGCAGTAAAATTTCTCAAAAAAACCACGTCTGTGAAATATTTCTAGTGTACTGAAAACAGCTTCATTGTTTCCCACAGCCAGATATGAAGCCATCAAAACAAGAACAGTTTAAGCCAAATGTTATGTGATCACACTTTTTTGTTTGCAACCAGCTGTTTAAGTCCACATACCCATTCTACCCTTACTACAGTGCAAATGACACAGTACAATGCATTCCCTTTTAACATACACAGTAAGTCAAAGGAATCTTTCTGTTAACATGCAAAAATAATTCCGGCCTCCTAGAAATCAATGGGAATTTTCAATTTTCTTTATACAGAACCAGAATTTCATTCCCATTGCTGATGCTCTCTAGGCATGAGGATTTCAAAGTCTCGTCATGCTGAGAATTCCGAAGCGTCTCTATGTCACCACAAAATCCACAGACATTTCACTGAAAGGTTAAAACTAAAAATAATTTTTGAACACTTGTTTGGATTACTTTCTTCCCAGATTTTTTTTCCCAGTGTAGATCAAGTTTTTCTAAACACAGAGTTCATACACACTGTACAGGAAATAGGAAAGAGCAGAACAGATGCAACATTTGGGATACAACCATTTGGGGAAAAAGTTACTTACTATAGTAGCAGAAAACTAGTGTTGCTGGGGTTTTCTAATTTTTTTTCACGGAAGACTAGTAAAGAGTCAGTGAAATTTTAGAGTTCAATCTTTTAAAAAAATATCTTCTGCAGCATTAAACATATACTTGCTATACACACAGCTTGTAGATGTTCTTTCCAGCTATACTGACAGACAATTTTAACTGAGCAAATATGCATAATTGCCTACACATCAAAAAATGCTACGGTAAAGAGGTAGTTCTGGGGGGTTTTTGTTGTTGGTTTGGGGCTTTTATTTTACACTGAACACTTTTTTTAAAAAACAATTGTGTAGAAAAATGGAGCTTTTTTTGCTAGAGCATCACACTGATGGAAGGATAGAGCTGGCCCATATCACACAGAACAGTCGAGAAACCTTTCTAATAAATTTACACAAAAAACCTGCAGCCATCTACATGAAGAAGGACTTCTTTTACAGAGTAAGGTAAGCTAAGTAACAAATCTGGGTAGGCCATTACATCAACAACAGCCATAGTGTCTTACATTTAATTTTAAATTACAACCTGTAATCATGTGGGCATTAACACCAACAGTTGCTCTTTTGCTTATTATGGCCACTACTGTCAGACCTACACTCCCAGGCCTGCCAGGAAAACAACAGGTATTTTTCTCCCTTGTCAAAGGACAGGCAGGAACAAATCATTCCTCGTAACAGTCAGTGGCAACATCATCAACCTGTACCACAAAGGATTCATGTTTGCTCTCCCAAGGAGAATTTAAAACATTACTGTTTCCCTTCTCTGCCCTACTGCCATGTTTTGACAACACAAAAAAAACCACCTCAACCTACTAGACCAGAAACAAGAAAAAGAGAAGTGATGGAAAGAGGTATGACACACTCTTTAAAGAGTGGGAGCAAAGCATTTGAGAGAGGAAAACCTGAAGTATGTATTGTGCTATTCACTCAGCCACCCTCCTGGCTGACCAGAAGCCTGAACCATCCTTCAGAAAGCAGAAAACAAAGCCGTATTTCTTCTAAGTTGGGAACATGGTATTTCTTGAACTAGCTGAAGCTCAAGTACTTGCTACCTGTTCTAATTCTGCACATACATTCTAGTTCTGTCTACATCTATAGCTACGGCACTGCTAAGTTTTAGGTTTACTACCAGTCCTGAAGGCATTGAACAGCCCACAACAACCTGAACCCTGGGACAAATGCTGGAGGTTTACTAGAGTTGAAGATAGTGGAAACAGCTCTTAAAGCTCCAGCCTGCCATATGCAAGGAATGGTAACCAACTACCTTACCGGCAGGCAGAGCATACTGCAGTCACAGCTTCCTCAGCCCTGCATATGGCCCAGTAAGAAGAAAAATCCTCTCTACAGAAAAGTTTCCCAGATCCCTAAGGATCGAACCACAGCAGAAAATAGCCTACTTATTTCCCCAGGGTAACAACACGTCCAAAAGAGAAGAAAAGACTGGGAGAAAATCTTGAGTAGTAGATCTAGCCTGGTGCTGACAATCTGTTGCTTCAACACATCTCCTTTACCAGCTGCTGTCGTCACCTCTATACTTCTTCGCTCTGACTGGAGGCAAGTATGCAAACCAAGGAGCGAGGAAATAGAGCGGGGCTTTTCTCGGCTCTTCTGTATCCTTAGGACATGAAAAGGGTCACTATCTGGAAAATGCTCTAGAGTGTACTAGAAAATGCAAAAACTTGTAAACATAGCAGTTTCCACAAGAAATTGGACCAGGTACAAAAGACTATAATTCAAAAGACTGCACATACAAACAGATAATAGGTTAAGAACTGCTTTTACTATGGCTCCAGTGCTTCAAGGTCTGCATATATTAAGAATTATTCCCAAAGCAAAAAATTTCTGCATTAACCATGTGCATAAGCAAAATCACTTTGTACTGTCTGAAGCAATCTCAAAGCTTCACGCTGCACAAATTACTTCAGATAATAATGGAAAATATATTTTGACTAAGTACATTCCTATATTCTTAGCTTTCTTTGACTAAACACCTAATAAAGTCAGTCTTTAGTCTCAAAAGGTGCAATCAACATTTCAGTCCACTTTACAAATCATAGATGATGTAAAGATCTGCTGTTTGGGTAAGCTTTCAGCCTTCTATGCTCTGATACTTGTGTCAGAGGTGACGTTCTATGTCCATTCCTACCTTGAAAACCTCTGTACTTGTAAACTAAAAACCGGGTGCCTTTCCATCGGCAGTTGAGGGATGAAGTTTCTTGTACCTGAGGGAAGGGGAAGGGTAGGTGGGTTGTCAAATCTAAGATTTGAAAGGGGTGATAAAACATAAAATCAGACTTTGAGAAAGATGAGCAGAGGTGTTAAGAAACACCTGGGAGATGTGAGCATGAAAATCCAGGAGAGGAGGTACCAGAAAACACACAACTGTGCAATATCACCAGCAGGTGCAGGGGTACACAAACGGGGCAATTTCTTGATCCCTTTCTTGAAATACTTAACAGAAGGGGTTGGTCTACACAACACCAGGCCTGCTGGCAAACGATGGGGTACACCTGGCTCAAGGGGCAAAAGGATGCTTGCCAAGAAGTTAGCAGGGCTCATGGGAAGAGCTTTAAACTAGATTTGAAGGGGGAGGGGGGTGAAACCAGGCTTGCTAGCGTTAAGCCTGGGGATGGCACGCCAGTGTGTGAGGGACAGCGTGCTTCATTTCACTTTATTCTTAAAAGAAGTCTTTGAAAACTTTTGGTTTTTTAAACAAGATGAGCACCAGTTAAAAACTCGAACTTCCAGGATTTAACAATGTAATTTAGGCTTTAAACATGTTTTGTATTTCTATCACAAGATTCAAACAATGTTACATAAAATGCATTCTTTACTCCACTACTTTGAAACTCTTATTTTTGGTTCTAAATATACATTTCATTCCCCAATGGTTACACTATTTCCTTAAACACACCATCATTAAAGCACAATGAATGGCTTGAAGTTGTGTCATCAAGTGTCATTCAGTCACTTAGTTCCTATTTGGTTTCTGTAGACTTCCGAATCCACCTCCCCTCAGTTATGTTGGCAAATCTCAGCCTTCCTGTAACAGGTTCACAAAAATAACGCTCATTCTCTCCCTTCACAGTAGTCGCACAACGGATATTTTTGCAACTCTAATAATTGTTTTATTTTAAACACAAGGGAACTTCACATTATTACGTTTCACCTTTGGGCGGTGATGGGTGTAAAATTGATATATAAAAACTTTTTTAAGAAGCAAGCTCAAGGAAGAATCCAAATTTCTATGTTTACCAACAGTTTTAAAAACAAACTGTAAAAGAGAAAAAAAAACATAAATCATTATCTACAAAAAGACCCGACTTTTTATTTATAGGACAAAAGTAGGGAAAACATGACTACAGCAAGTGACTGTGAGGTTTGAAAAGTCGTATTATTTGCTGCAGATGTGTATAGACCAGGACTGAAGCTTTACAATTTTAAAGCTGAAAACAAAGAAAGCATCTACTTTAATAAATGATATCTTCCTTACATTATTTCAGCATTTTTCTTCTTCCCTATTAAAAGGGCAGAGGCTGATTTTGACCACAGCATCTCAAGTACAGTAAACAGGTGCCTAGGAAGGGGAAAACTCAGCTAAAACTCAACAGCAAAGATCTGATTTGGCATGAACTTGAGCAAATTATGCAACAACAACTTCTCCGTCCAATTGAAAAAAAATATATTAAAAAGGAAGAAACAATATTGTTTCAGACTAAGCATTCCCTTCCTTGGCGCAGCTGTGCATGCATACAAACACAGAAAGCTGTGGATTTACCATTCCGTTGTGCAATAACAGGAGCCCTTGCAACTAGTTGTTTCTTTTCCCTTTTTAGTACCCACAGTTATTCCACTAACAAAGCCCAACAGAAAAGCATTTTGTCGTGGTTTATCTTTTAGATTTGTTTTTAGAACTGATTACTACAAAGCAGAAAACAAAGCATCCTTAAATGCAGACAAAATCCTAATGCAATTTGAGAATAAAAGGCCAGAAGCAGCCAACATTCCACACTCAATGGAGACAGGTGGAAGCTGAATATTTAAAAGAACAGAAAGAACAGAAAATGTAGAGTTCCTGGAAGAGGAGTCTGTAATATTTCTTTTATGTTTGTATTTGCCAGCAGCAGCCCAGCACAGGCAAGGCGTCTCACTGGCTGCACCGCGCTACAGACACACAGGCGCAGCAATTGCTTCTCACTGCAAGAGGGACAGCTAATGGGGACAGGAAAGATTGTCTAATTTGTATTTTCAAATTTCATTATTTAGTATGAAGCGTTAGTGTAACCTAATCTTTTTTTCCCTGCATTATTTCCTTATTGTGTACAAAGTAAGAAAAAGGAAGTTTCCTGTGCTTAATATTAGCATATAAATGGCATTAATTGAGGTTTTACTTGAGTGGGAAGACAGGGTGGGGTGAATTCCCACCTTTGTTACTGTTATCACTCTGCAAGGTGTTTTTTAAGCAAGACTTGAATAACTGGTTTACGTTCTAGCAATGGTATCTTCTCAAATCAAAACTTAGAATTTAAAAGCACTGCAGAATGCAGCAAAAACTGCACCATTTTCATAAAGCCCTGAGGCAAGAAATTTTCTTTCCTGGCTGCAACTTGCTGTTTTCTCCGATGCACACATACTCCAAAAGATACGCCTGTCTTGGGACTTGGTGCCCTGATTAATTATATTGCAAACACAGGTTGAAAGAACATGAGTTTTCAAGTTACAGTCCTCCTGGTTTTCATTAGTAATTCAGGACTCTGCTCTGGATGTTGACTGTGATAGGAGAGCTAACAAAGCTATAGCATCATAAAAGACTGAAAAAGCGTAATTAGGGAAATCGTCAAACTGTTTCATACTTCGGTTAACATTTATAACTACTATTTCTTGAAAACCTGATAGAAAGAACATTTAATAAAATGGGGGCACTTGCTCCCTAAAACTTAAAAAAACTGAAGCAAGTTTCTCTATGCAAGACAAAATAAGCCATTACTGATACTTTTAAATGTCATCAATACCTATTAAAGACTGACACATGACAATCCGCTTCTTGGAAACCCCTTCTACTGGAATAGTCAAAAGGAAGAGAAAAGTCATGGCCCTAAAATACAGTTTTAGGAAAGCAATCTGATAAAAAACCCACATATTTTTAAAGTAGTATTTTTTTAAATGCTTTTATCTCCTTTGATGAACTATTGTGTGGAGAATCAGTAATTCAAGATATGGATTTAGAGCAAAAGATCAACCAAAAAAATCTCCAATGTGAAAGTACAGTTAACACTATATGCTTTGTGCAAATATATTATATAGTTTCAGAAAAATGTTAATCTGCCAAAGCAGAATTATCCCTTATGATTTTGGAAATTGGTAATTCAACAGTTGGTTATTTCAGCAGCAGATTTCAGCAAGGTACAGCAGTGCTAGCAAAGACTGGGCATCAGTTGGTATGAGCAATATTGAAGTACTACAAATCAAAAGCTTTCCCTGAGAGTTTGGGTTCTGCGTTTAGTTTCTTTTAAAAGATTTATGTAGTTGGGTTTTGCCTGCTTGCAATCTTTCCCCCACCTCCTTTTACAAACCAGTGTAGCAATATTAAAAGAGCACACAACCGGAAAAGACTTCCTGGATCAAATCTACTTCCTTCTGTCCCACATCATGCAATCCTTCCCATAATGGATCGAAAGCCACCTTAAAATTTGGCTTCCTTCTACCATGTTCACATTCCTCAGGTTTTCAGCCTAAAATTGTTCTTTATCAGCTTAACCCCATTTGTTTGAATCCAGCAATTTTTGCATATTTTACACTGTTTTGCTTGGAGTTCGTGGCCCATACATAGGAGAGGCGCATGCAAGCTCTCAATTTTTCATTTTGTTAAACTAAACTAGTCTAAGTTCTTTCAAACCCTTCTGTAAGTCTCCAAATTACCCTCAGAACCCTAGTGTATGTTGTGCTCACCTGTTTCAGTTTCAAGTTTTCTTGAACATGAATAACCCTTCTGGAACAAGAGGGAAATTCACTGTATTCCAGATGAGGCCTTACCAGGACATTTCCAATGCAACAATTTCCAATGCAAGAGAATCATTAAAGCCACTGCACAAAGCGCCTCCCATCCCGGGATGCCACATTCGCCTCAGTGAATCATTCAACTGTTGGCCAGTGAGACCCAGCAGTCACACGCTCACCCGCTGCCACGCGGAACTGGTTACTGGTCAAGCTCTTTGCAGTTCTTGCTGCACCTTCTGACCAGGAACACCACCACGGGGGTGGAGGGCGGTTTGTATGGGGGAAAAAACCAAACTAAACCGTCTTCGACATTATCAGTTCCACTGGGTCTCTTAATTTTAGCTTTAGACCAAAAACAACTTTAAGATCGTGTTTCTTCCATTTGCAATTGTAAATTCCTCATTCCATTCAGTATTTGGAAGGAAACAAAACAAACGTAACTTCTATTCCCCCCAAATGCCCTGTTTTCTCACTTGCGCTATTACTTTATCATTGCTCAAAGAACTAATCGCTCTTCACCTACATCAAACGAAATTCTAGAAGTGGTAGGAAATTAAGGCCTTTACCTACATCTTAACTGTGTAAGAACAGAATGAAGGTAGGAAATGACAATTCAGTTTCATTGTACTAAGAAATCTTCTGAGCAGCAGAAAATGGAGGTTGTCCATTTTTATGAAAATTGTCCTAAACTGAGGAAGCCACATTTTTATTGTGAGTATGCTAGCACTGCCTTACGAAAGCAGAAGCCACAGGAAGGCTCTGATCAGCTGCAGCCCCTGCTTCCTTCAGCGTGCAGACTATAGACTTCTGTTGTCGAGGAAATGCAGGCATTAGGCAGCGGCTAGGACACTGCACGCCGAACTATGAATTGGCCCCAAAACGCAAGACTGAGGTTTCTAGCTCCTCTTTACGCTTTTATTCAAGTAATTTGATCTATGCACCTGGAGACTCCTCTCATATTCAATTCCCTGGGTATAGGGACCCACTTACATAGAATCACAGAATCGTTAGGGTTGGAAAGATCTTTAAGATCATCAAGTCCCACCACAAACCAAACGCTGCCAAGTCCACCACTAAACCCTGTCCCTAAGCAGCTCGTCTGCCTGGCTTTTAAATACCCCTAGGGATGGGGACTCAGCCCCTTCCAGTGCCTGACAGCCCTTTCAGGGCCAGAATGTTTCCTAACATCCAACCTAAACCTGCCCCAGTGCAAGACTGTCTGATCACGGTCAAGTCAACGCCTTCTAGACACAATTCATTATTCTCTGAATTGTTATCCTTCCCCCTAAATCTTCATTAATTTAAATTTGCTTGTTTGACCATTTTCAAGTATTTAAAAATTATTATTAATTCTTATACTAGAACAATTACACATAATCTGATTTCCAAATGCTGAAAATCTATACACTCTGTGAGAAGAGCAAAGAGGATCCTCCTCAGGGGTTATTTCTCTTTCAGTGCAACAGGCCACAAAAGTTTAACTACTGATCTGAGGCTTTATTTACTTCAGTAGTATTAAGAAAACCCTCAACTTCCAAGTCCTCCTTGCATTTTTCAGACAAAACGTGTGTCTGCGGAACATGCCAGCTTTGTAGCACAATTATCCTCTCACTGAAACAGAATTCAAGCTAAAAAGTGAAAAAAGTTCAGAATGCTGAGCTAAGTTTTTTAGTCACATTGCTGCCCATTTCACACAGCTTGACAAGGTGAGATTCCTAGACTCAGATGCTATGAGAAAAAATCCCGTTGGAAGACACAAAAGCTGCACGGGTCGTCAAAGCTCTGTCAGCACATCAGCACCCTTAGGCCACAAACCTTTCCGTACCAGGACCTTTCACTGTTATGATGGACAAAAACAATGATGTCAGCAATGACAATAATGTCTACATCACTATTACACATTTTGATTCAAGACTTGTGAAAAAACGATCTTTTGGCAAAGCTTGTCTGAAAGTGCTAAAAAGGATTTTGCACCACTTAATTAGTTCTCATCAACTCCCACATTCTACAGACACAACAGAATTTTTCTCTGACTCAGCACTTACAGGGATCAGCAAGCACACTCACGACTAAAAAGTGGCCGTTCTGTATCACCTCCCCTGTGTGTCACTTCCGTGTATGTGATAAACAAGAATGATGTCAAGGCCAGTCTCTAACAAGCGGAGACACGTTGATTAACAACTCTACCACGCCAGTATAAACTGACGAAAGGAACACCGTCAGTAAAAAGACAATACTGTTCCTCTTCCTGCCATCAGCACCACTGGAAGGTGAAAGAACAATGTGAAAAGAAGAATCAAGTTTTTCTTTTAAAGAAGCAGCACCATTTCATCCTTTAATATCCATTCTGAGCTGAACAACAAGAGCAAGTCTGAGTATTAGTGCACTGAGGGGGCTTTATCTTCATCCTCTGTTTAAAGACTGACCACCACCTTAACACTGCTCATTTGCTCTGTGATGTTGCAAGCTCCAGCAAACAGGGAGCAGAAGATGTGACTTCAGCATTCACGTAGATGCTCCTGTCTGCCAAAAAGGCCGTAATGGTTTTGCATATGGCCCCATTAGCCAGAAACCCCAGCCAAAAACGGAACTTCACTGCATTTTGCATGATTCAGGGAAACATGCACAGTTATCAACAAAGCAATAATCACACGGGCACAGACATAGCCAGGGAAAAGAGAAAACAAGAATGGTAAAGCCAGTCAAGGGAAGAAACAAAAAAACAAACCTGTGACAGAGGGGAAACGGCTTCTTTTTTTTTTTTTTTTTTTTTAAAGGACTAGATTAGGTTACTTAACTGAAAAACAAAAACACGATGCAAGCGAAAAGGGGGAAAAGCATACAGGAATTAAGTGGCAACTCTTTGCATTATCATTATTATAGTTATTAGAACTGTGAATACAAATAGTTTGAAGTCCTTTTGATTTGTGCAAATTCTCACCACTGATATTAGGCA
>BOSO01031676.1:0-10559 GCA_018403395.1 Gorsachius goisagi | reverse complement strand
TCTGAGCACTACTTGGCAACAACTAAAAACATCAGTGTGTTATCAACATTCTTGTAGTACTAAATCCAAAACACAGCACTATGCCAGCTTCTATGAAGAAAATTAACTCTGTCCCAGCCAAAACCAGGACAGAAAGGAACAAAAAGTTAACCCTAAAATAATTGTAAAAATATCTCTGAAATAAACTTTGCATAATAATTTTGAGTCCTAAAGGAAGGTTGGTTTTGGCTATTCCTTTTAGTGATGTGTAAAAATAGCAGAGGGTTCATCATCTCTTCACAAAATAAATGATCATAATGGCCTCTTAATAAATGCATATTGCATTGTATTACAGCAGAACCTCTTCTGAGATAAGATGTTATGTGGATATGAAAAAACCTATTGTGATTTTAGTTTTAGAGATTTAAATGTCAGCCTTTAGGAAAAGTGTTTCTTAGAAGTTGAAAAAAGGCTGCAGACCCTTAGGTGAAGCGACCTCAAATGAAGTTCTTTCTAGAAAGGAAAAAAAAAAAAGTTTTAAATGTTAAAATAAAAGAAAGAGGATTTATTGTGTTTTAAAAGTTGGGGTTTTTTAAGTTATCAAATAAAGTTATATATTATTTTCTACTGTACAGGCTCACATTCTGTAATTTTCAGTTATCTCTGCATACTGATGGAGTGGTAAGCAAATATTTCTCTCTGTCCTAGTTTTGGCTGGGATAGAGTTAATTTTCTTCCTAGTAGCTGGCATAGTGTTGTGTTTTGGATTTAGGATGAGAAGAATGTTGATAACACACTGATGTTTTTAGTTGCTACACAGTGCTTACACTAGTCAAGGACTTTTCAGCTTCTTATGCCCTGCCAGTAAGAAGCTGGGAGGGATCACAGCCAGGACAGCTGACCCAAACTGGCCAAAGAGGTATTCCATACCACATGATGTCATGCTCAGTATATAAACTGGGCTGTGAGGGGAACTGCTGGTCAGGAGCTGGCTGGGCGTCAGTCAGTGGGTGGTGAGCAACTGTATTGTGCATCACTTATTTTGTATATTCTATTATTATTACTACTATCCCTTCCTTTTCTGTCCTATGAAACTGTCTTATCTCAACCCATGAGTTTTACTTTTCTTTTCTTTTTTTTTTTTTTTCCCCCCGATTTTCTTCCCCATCCCACTGGGGAGGAGGGGAGTGAGCAAACGGCTGTGTGGTGTGTAGCTGCCTGCCGGGTTAAATCACAACGCTCTCCTAAAATTATTAGTTTGATACAAGTAGATTTCCAGTACAGTGAAAAAGGTTAGTGAGGATTATAAGACATTGGCTGTGCTCAGATATTCCACATTTGACCGAACCTGAGCATTTACACTGCCCTCTGATCCAGAGGTAAAAATTAACTGTATTAAAAATATTGTGCTCCTGGGTCAATGCTTATCTCATGGTCCTGGGAGGGTAGTAAATGGGCCTATTTTCAAGCTGAAAAATAGAGCTGGAAATGAGATTGGGTTTGCCTCTCAGGAGGCATGCTTCCTTTCAGCGGTGAATAGACAAGCAACAACCACTTGGTCACTGGCTATTTAAACCTGTAAGGCCAGCTTTGCCAGGCTTGTCCCTTCCTATTTGTGTGTGACATAAGAGGAAAGGTATTTTAGTAAATAAATAGGCAAGTCCATTTGCATGCAACACCACACTGCACGTAACTTGTCAATGTTAAACATCTCTCAGAACTATATGTTTGACAATGAACAGCAAGGCTGTTACAGCATATGAGCCATTGAAAGCAGAAAGCTGAGGGAGTGCTCTGTGCATTCCCTGTCACCAGAAATCAGTTAGGGCCTTCAGGTTGGGAGTCTGGGTAAACTCAGAAAATTAAAATGAGAGACATTGGGATGGTTATGCACTAATTCTCAAAACAGGAAAAAAATATTGAAGATCCCTGTTTAGAGCAAGTGTTCTTCAGTGGTTGTAGCACTTTGTGGGCCTGCAATTTGCTTTCACAGGACAGCATCTTTCTCCTTTCTTCAAAATCATGCAGAAATTTTTGAACTTTCAGTAATTTTCAAAGTGGAACGGTTCCTACTCTAGTTCTGTGTAGGGTGTTGTGTTGTAAAATGCAACACGCACGTTTAATAGCATATTTTGGAGTTACTGTCTCTTTATCACGGATCTTAAGACAGGCTGTGGTTCCCAATCTATACCTATATACAACGCAAAGCATAATTGTTGTCTCAGTGTCTTACAGCCATAGGGTATGCTTCTTCCTAAAGATGCAGATACATGCGTCTCCTCTCAATCTCACACAATTAGAGAAAGCTACATGGTATTTCATATCTGATTTTGTAACTCTATTCTACTTTTTTTGGTTCATTTCATTGATGTAATGATTGAAGATGTAAAATTAGCAAGCTCAATGAAGATACTAGTTTACTTTGAAAGGGACTGTGCATGATGCATCTTCTCTCTCTCGGGAGATATTGGATAAATAGCAACGCTGACACCTCAAGCCCTCTCATAATAATGTCCGTTTCTGTAGTATTAATAGTTGATAGAAGGCCTGAGACTTAATGAGTGCCAGTTCTGAATGTGGACAGTACCAGCAAGTGGTTTTGTGAAGACTCCCTCAACAGTCAATAAGATTAGAAACATCCCAATAGAGTATTCAGCTGACCTTTTGTATACAACTTTTTCAGGGTGTGATGAATCCCCATATGTCTGTGCTCAGCTCTTTACTGCCATTTGTGGGAGCTTAGCTAACTTAGACAAGAAGTTTAACTTTTCAATGGTTGCAGTTAAGTGACTTGAATCCCATCCAAAGTGAATACTGTAGTCTTACTGAATTCAAGGAGAATGCTCACTTCAGCACTTGCCTGCTAATTCTGCTACCAGATGCAGAATCAGACCTCACTTTATGTTACAACATGCTGTAGCATGTTTGAGAGTACAGATGAAGCCGACAAAGCCTTTGCTTTGATAATATGTCTCTATCTTCATTTTATGGCAGTTTGTTGTAATATTGCCTGCCTATAGCATAATGGTCATAATAAGATATTGACACATTTAACAGCAACTGTTTAAAATTTCATAAATATCATAAATGCCAACCATTCCATTAAAACAAAAACAGAAACAAAAGGTATAAGAATTTAGTGAGAGGCAAATTCCTAATATTTTAAAAGATAAAACCAGTGTTTTAACCACTGTAATGTTGCTGGCAGGGTCAGTAGCATATTGCTATAGCAATATACTGCTGTATTGGATTTGCATGGCAAAAATATAATAGCTAAATAGGAAAAAATACAGAAAATAATTCCAACTGAAATAAAAAAAAAATCCACAAATTGTGAAATTACAAAATTTATTAGAAGTCCCACGATAAAAGATTTCCAGGATTAAAAATTAATTGTCCAAGTCTTATTTTTCCTGTAAAACTTTTGAGTCCCATTCAGTAATGATAAAAACCTGCATTTGTCAAAATATTTTTTCCCATTGAAAACTAATCAGTCATATGACCAAAATATACCAGTCATGTACAGTGACTGCTGTTTAGTAAGACTAGGCTAGAATCTTATGATTATGTACAGAAATAGCTTGTTAATATCATCTCTGTATGTACATAATCAGAGCTATTAAACTAGTGGATTACAAAACTACAGGGAGTTTTTTTCTTTTTTTTTTTTTTTCCCCTTAGAAATATAGATGGATGATGGCTTCCTCTGTGAAATCATTTTATCCTGCACTCCAGGATAAGTTCTGTCTTTCTCTATCACATAACCTAGAAGATGAAGTGATCTGCAACAGAATTTGTAACTATACTATTGATGTATCCATGCAGAGGCCGATCTTAATGACAGCAGGGTTCCTTCAAGAACATGTATGGATCATTTACTTTTACAGTTCTTTCACTTATTAGAAGCTTACAGTCATCATTACAGATGTGCTTGTGAGCAGATGCTTTCTCAGTTAACACATTAGCTCCCATGGAAGTACTGACTGTTCAGTGCAAATGGTTGTCATCCAAACCCTGAAAAGAGTGCCACTGATTTAAATAGGATCAAATGTCTGCTACCTTTTTAATCAATTTTTATTAAGAAAAGAACTCCAAGAAGACTGGTTACAGAAACAATTATTTACTTTGAAAGTAATAATGTTTAAAAACCTATTTCTTAACTGTTTGGAAGGTGGGTTTTTAAATCTTTTTCAAAAGACATATCATATATAGAGAAAATCATTACTGATTTTCTGATAGATAAAATTAGGCAATACATTGTCTCGCTTTCTGTCTTTCATGCAGTAACTTCTATGTGGCTTAGCACCTATTGAGGAAATGGTTTCAGTCTATTTAGCTGTAACAGACTGAAGCCCTCTACATACATAGTCCAGGTAAACATCTCAAACACCAGGCTATTGGTTTAGCCAACAGTGTTCCCCTATCTACCCATTACTGTGTTACTGTGTGTATAGGGATGCAGGGTTTGGGGACCAGGAGGAGAGCAGGAAAAGGTACAGCTTATTCACTTGGAAACACAGCTGCAAATTTGACTTTTTAAAGAAATTCAGACATCTGATTCTATCTTCCTGACTCCAGTTGATTAGCGAGAGCATTCATTGTAGGCATGTAAAATGATGTATTGGATGTAGTCTTGTGGTGCCTCATCTTACAGAGCCAGGGGCAATAAGATACAATAAGAAATTCTCAATGTACTAATCTGCAAACAAAATGAACTTATCAAAATAAAGAAATAAATTAAATGGAGGTTTCAACTCTTTTAATCTTTTAATCAAAGGCTTAGTGGCAGAATGTTATAATGAAGACCCCACATTATCAAGTCTTCATTATGTGAATGCTAAATTCATTAGTGTTACTATGAAGTTTCATAAATTATTTAAACTAGCCTTGTCAAAATAAATGAACAAAGTATGTTCTGTGATACTCTAGCACTATTTTTTCTTTTTTCCTTTTTTTTTTTGTTCTTCACATTGTGCTTGCTTATGTTCTTGATAGTTCACAAAATTGGTTGATTCACAGTGGAGACCTGCTTCAATGCCTATTAATTTTAGTGGGAGTCTTACCACTAAGCTTGGTGGGAGTCTGAGTGGGCCCTGAGTGTCCCAGTATCAATGAAAATAAGTCATGTTCTATTGTTATTGCTAATTAGCCTGCAAGCATTACAGAACAGGGCTTGTCTTTGACTATGTGATTGTACAGCACTTAGCACAATGGGGCCTCCATTCTGTTTGGAATATCTCTATTAATATAATAGTTCTCTTGTGAATGCAACTATTTTAAATCTCTGCCATGTGTTCAGGGTATTTTTTATTAATTACCTGCTTTTCGAAAGTTCTAATCTGTGCAAGACAGTGAATAAATAAAACATGTATTATATAAAATCTGTCAAGAAGCTGTTATCAAGCATTGTGGCAACATTTTAAGAGCATTTTTAATAATAGTCAAATGGTGAGAACAGGAGAAAATATAATGTTTGAGAGGGAATTTAATATATTTGTTTAATGCATACACACACAGACAAATAAATAAAAAATAAATAAACATGTATTTTTATTTATGCATACTTATGTAAAAGCTTTGGGTCAGATTGTAACCTGTTACTTCAACAGATGACCACCTGGCCGTGATCTCTATAAGAAGTTTTATTTTGTATTAACCCAACACAGCAGACACCCCAAAAAGAGCAAGAAGGAGATGGGAAATTATTCCACGGCTGAAGGGGTGTAGCAATGAATATCTGATACTAATTAAAAAAAGAGAATGCCTATGACAGCTTTTCTTTCAAGGTAGTGTAGTTCTACTCTCCTCAACAAGAGGTTCTGCCCAATAGTCATACGGGGTGGAAATAGTATGATAATTTTATTACATATGGCATAAATGGGAAAGCTTGACTCTGATTATTCCTGCAAAACATTTGGTACTGCAGACCCTTCAATTTCTATGTCATTCTCCTATAAGGTAAAGACAAAACTTAGTATTTGAATTTGATCTGTAAGAAGGCAAAATCAGACTTTTTTCCTAAATAACAAAATTAAAAAAGGTAATATATTTTCCTAAATAAAAATATTTTCAGAAAAATTTTTAGTGAAGAAAACCAAATGTTCCAGGTCTATGTACATCATCTCCATTTCAGTGACATACAGTACTGTTTTACTGAATTTATTCAGCTATGGAATTCCACTGGATAATCATGCACTGGGTGTGAGTACTGGGGAAAGGGCGTTATCCTCAAATTATAATGGCTCTGCTTCATTTGGTTGGATAAATTCTTATTAGTGTGTGCGTGCATGCGTGTGTAGGAAAAAAGCTGGTATTTTTCTCAGTTCTTCAGTAATCCTAGTTTCAAAGTCTCAGAAAAACCTATTTTTTTTTTGTCATTGGTGATACAACAAATACTGTTAGCCAAAAATATTGCTGTTCTTCATAGTCAACATCCTGTTGATGTGAAAGGAAAATGTTTCCCCTTCTTTAGAGTTAAATGCTGAACCATCTCACTGTCGCTCCGACACCTTCACAGTGCGTACGCATAACCTCTAACCTGACTATGCCCTTTAGCAGCAAATTAAATCAAAGTCCTGTTTCATGGGGGCAGTAGGACTCTGCAGTCACAGAGTGGTAGATCCAAAAGCAATTTTCTTTGTGCTGCAAAATGAATTTCGGGGGAGTCCCTTCATGTGTCCAAGCCCTTGGAAAATAGAACTGCAGCAATACGTTTCATGCTTTTTATTTGTGCTTCACGGTGAAGGGACAGTTGCTTCCCAAAAACACCACTTCAATCTGTTTATTTGGAGACTCAGCCTTGCATTGCTACCTGCCTGGCACACTCTCATCCTGAACAGTTAGAACACAAGATTTCTTTCTCATGAATGTTTGCATTCTGCAAAAATTGGTAAGTATACCAGAGAAGACTGGCATGGTGTAATGCCATATTCTGGCTCAGTTTGAACCCTTACAGCAGATAAATATGAAATGTCATACCAGATGTCTGCTTAACATGCATGGGCTCTGCTTGTGAATCTTATGTAAGGTTCAGCATCGCTTGTTCTCACAGTTGACTGTGAAGTGGGTCTGGCTCCCAGCCCAGGTCTCTCACACAATGATTAACCTGAGACTACATGGCACCATCTGGTACTGTCTCAGGTAGGAAACATATATAAATGACTGAACAGTTACGCTTTTCCCTCTGTAAGCAGAGTAATGTTTGAGGAATGGCACCTTTTTTCTTTTCCCCAGAAAAAATGCCTTGAAATATTTAACGTCTACATAAAACTTACGCTCAGTACTAAGCCCCCTTCCCAAAACCTGTCTGGAAATCTTTGCAGCTTTGTATTTTATACACTCTCTTTCTGTCTCTCTCCTTCTCTCTCATCCTTCCTCCTTCTCACCCTTCCTCCCTCTCACCCTTCCTCCCTCTCACTCTTCTTCTTTCTTTTTTTCCTTCCTTCTTTTTCCTTCTTTCTTTCTTTTGCTTTCTCTTGTACTTTTGTTCAGTCTTTCCTGAACATTGATCTTGAGCCTGGGGGATTGATTTAATTGGAGACCTAGATCTGCCACATTTTCTGGTTTTGGCTGGAGAAGTACTTCTGTAGGAGCTTTTGGTAAGTCAATAGGTGAAGTAAATTACCAGCTCAAAAAGAGTGCCATGATAGCACCACCCCCGTTTCTATCATCTAAGAAGAAAACCATAGACGTGGCTCTTTGGAAATGCTTCATGGACAATTTAAATGAATGTTCAATCAAGGAAGCCATGTTAAATGGGGAGAAATGCAAACAAAAAGGATCATGGGCTTCCATAATTTCCTTATCTCTCTTCCTTGGGTCATATGTTTCAGTGGCTTAAGAATAGTAGGGTATGATCCTTTGCTGTCCTTCAATGTTTTAAAAACAAAAGTTGACCCTCTCACCCTCCTCTGTATTTCTAATGAATCTGTTCTAAGATGCCCCTTGACAATTGTAAAGTGTGAAATATGAAAGTCATAAAATGTGAAATAGCCAAAGATTTGAGATTTCCTGGATTCAGGATTTCGCAGGCCCGGGTTTATATAATGCCTGCTCTGGGGCCAGCAACATTGAAGCTGTTACAGCAGTGGCTGAAGTGGTGATGTGGCAGCCGCTTCTCCAGCTAGCAGCAGCTAGGGTGGATCTCCCTACAGAGGTGGAGCTAAGTCAGTCTCTAAAATGGCTCTCATGACTTTTCCCCCCCCTCCCCGTACCTGCATATTTTATAAGCAGAAAACCTGAAATAAGAGCAAACTTGTAGGGTTCTTAGACCTTGTGGATACAGTTCTAACCCTTCATGATAACCAAAATACATGGAAATGAAAATAAAATAGTTGTGGCAGAAAGTAATATCCCCAGAATGTGTTTAACGTCACAAAACTAGCTCAGACATAGTCTAGACACTTGATGCTGTTAAATATTTGGGAATGATTGATTCTTTCTCTGCAAATTTTGCCAAAAGTACCAACTTTTTCATAACTATTACACACAATTTTTAATAAATTAAATATTTTAAAAGTACATGCATTATTAGAAAATATTTAAAAAGCTTTGTGCATGGTTATTCTGGGTGTTGGAAATTATTAACGTTTGGGTAGGTATGGTTAGGACTCTGCTCTTCATTATGTTCTTCTTCAGCAGCCAGGCTTGACTTGTAAACTACTTTGTACTTTGACTTCTTCTCCTAGAGGTTCCTAAACACAGGAGGAAATTTTCAGAGATCTATTTAACTGTTAAGGTACCTAAAGATAATGAAGCCACCAAGGAAACACATGAAGGTGGATTGTGATGCTGGAACTTAAAAAGGCATCCCCAACAGACAGGGAGGTGTCTCATACTGCAGCAGGACAGATGGATTACTTCCCAATTTCTTAAGCAAACAGGCAGCATGTCTGTTCTTATCTAGGATACTGTTAACTTTTTTTGAATTATTTTATTAGAAGTTTAAATTCCTAAGAAAGAGTTGGTAACACTGGATAAGGTTTGACATTACAGACCACAAAGCAAGCGTTCTACCTGTCCCTGGATGTGGGAACAGGTAAGAAAAAGAGGATATACTTACAGATGTGTAAGACATTATGACTATGATTAATGAGATGGAATTAAGAACAGACAGATGTAGGCTGAAAAGCATCAAAAACTTCCTCACACTGACATGTCTGATAATATAGAAGACACTCCAAAAGGAAGTTGTAAAAGAACCATCAATACTATAAAATATACTATAATGATCAATTTTTCATTGGCGCCAACATGAACTAGGCAGCCCAACAGGGCTTTTCTATCCTTGGCTTCCATTAGTCTATAGTAAAATTAGAAGGTAAATAAGAACTCTTCATGACAGCCTTGTCTTTTATTGCCGGTAGGAGAATGCTCACTGTTACCCAAGCTAATCATGCTGCTATATAACTTCAACATTTTATATTGGGTAATATTATAGGTACATATCACTATAACATAGTGCTTTCATTTTGAGCCCATCATGGTGCTGTAACAGTTTTCTAGCGAAACATGTTAAATTTAAAGGGGAAAAATGAGTGGGAGGTATAGTACTCAATTATATCTACTGTGGCTTCTGGTTTAGGGGTTTTATTGTTAGACTTGGTTTTCATTACTACTTCACAATAGCAGCTGGGATTTACTTTGCGTGTGTGTCATTTTAGTTTGAGGGTCTCCAGGGCTTTTAAATGCATTCAGTCTTTCCTATACTGTGGTATTTATTTTGCTTTCCTGCTTTTCTGTAGTTTTTAATTTCATTGAAATTAATTGTTGTTTAGATCAATGATTTGCAAATGTCAGTATACTGATGGGATGCTGTGGAAGAAAAAAAAATCACTGAGCTTTCATGAGTTGTGGGGACACTTACTACCTACAAAATGTGTCATTACTAAAACTCAAGCAACTCCTTCATCTGAGGTGATAAAAAGAAACTTTTTAACCTTTGCATGCAATACTAGAAATTAGGTCCAGATACACAGAAGGAATAATGCTCTTCAAATTGTTTATAATGTTCCTGGGAGCAAATGGATGCTTTTATGGAGTCAAAGATATGCTGTTTTCTTGACTGCTACTTACTTTGGGAAAGAAATGCCAGAATTTATTTACATAAAATGGAAGCTCTGGTTCATCAAGGAATTCATCCACCACTCTGAATACAGATCCAACTAGCAACTAGACATGTGTCTCTGTAGGGATTTAAAATCATTTAGAGCCTAGATAACCCCTCCCAAAAAACCCTATATATATTAATACATACATAAGGTTGGCCAGAATCCAAGGTTGGCAGATTGAGGGGCAGAGCACCCAGGTGCTCAAAGATATGTGCTCAGAACTGTAGTTATAACTCTTCTTCCAGATGTACATATGTGTACTCCCACTTCAGATTTGTCAAGGAGTAAGGACTTTACAAGAGAAAAGCCTGTGTATTTCTCTGGGTCTCAGAGGATATGATCTCTGAGAAGAGTTGTTTTAGCCTCTGTGGTGGTTTGACCCTGGCTGGACACCAGGGGCCCACCAAAGCCACTCTATCACTCCCCTCTAAAAAGACAGAGGAGAGAAAAGTAAATCAAAAGGCTCGTGGG
>BOSO01031662.1:324-30711 GCA_018403395.1 Gorsachius goisagi | reverse complement strand
TTCCCTTCCCTTCCCTTCCCTTCCCTTCCCTTCCCCCCCAAAAAAGTTTGATAATGAAATATTTTTGTTCTTAATTATAGAACTATAAATATAGAATTATGTCATTATCTGGACATATTGATAACAAATTATGTCAGGATTCTAATTTGTGGGAAATATTTCTGGAAAGGAAATGCATATTTACCCAGATACTCAGCACCCAGTACATACAAATCCAAAACCCATGGCAGTTTTGCCTTTGATTTCTGCAGAAACAGGATTTTCCCCACATGCTTTTATTAATCTGGCTATAGTTCTGCACGAGTGCATAGAATAGTTTTATACACACATATTTCTGTAGATTAGTTCTATTCCTTAGATCTCTTTATGCAGGGTGATAAAAACATATATTTTCCAAAAACATGGTAACAGCCACTAAAATGTGTGATCCTTCTTACTTCTTGTATTTATTTCATCCACGGAGTATTTAAATTAGTTGGACTCTCTATACTACTACATGAAGCGTATACATGGAAATTTGCCAGCAACAGTCAGTCTTGTAAAAGTTTTTCCCCTTGTGCGGGTGCCTGATTCAGTTTTTGCTTGATTCTTTCAAGGTCAGAAATGCTCAAGAGGCCTAGAATTCTAGAGAGCTATATTTTATCACTTCTAATATTCCTTCTGCCCTTTTTTAGATAATCACCAAAAGCATAATTTGGGCCATTCACTGAAAAATATTGGTTCAAATAGCTAAAATTGAAATATCTTGTTTCTGTATCAGTATTGCATTACCAGTTACTGTGCTATATAATTGATAATTGCAACCAATTTCTTACCATTTCAACTTTATTTAATTAATTTAAATTAAACAAGTTAATTCAGGTCACGAAATAAGAAAACCATTGTAGCAACCTATTAACAGGGTTGTTCTTGAACAGACTCTTATGATTCACTCTGTAAAGCAAAGTGAACTTAGATGTAAATTTGGATTTTCAAGATGTCAGAAAAACCCAAAACCTTAAAACAAGAAGTCACAAAAAGGAAAATATATAGAAGACAGAAAATTGATAGTGGGATGGGGGGGGGGGGTGGGGTTGCCTTTTTTTTGGAAAATATTAGAAAAGTCTTTAATGGGTATTTTATTGAATGTTTAGTATTCCCTATAGTCTTTGACAAGAACAATAAGATACCAGACTTTGCATCAGGATACTTGATTTCTATTTTTAGCTCAGCTGCTGCAGACTTACCTTGGGCAAATCATCTCAAATCTCTTAAGTTTATGGTTTTTTACCTTTCATTCTTTCTTCTCATTGTCTCTTAGATAATAAATTATTGATTCAGTGAGCAACTGTGTCTTATTGTAAGTAAAATATCTGGAACTACAGATATTCAGTCTGATTAATATGTCTAGACTATTATACACCTAAGTATGCAACTCTGTATTACTTTCTCTAAATTTATTTTATGTTAGGTTTGGTTCTTTAGATTCACAAGTTTTCTTTTGTGATGTAAAGATTTTTCATTAACAAAATTGAAATGGTTAAAAATGCTTTTTCATAAGGAAGCTACCAAATATATGTCTCTTTTAATATTGAAGTGTATTTCATATTTTCAATATCAATTCAAAATGGAAAGGTGTCACCATTTGGTTAATCCCCACTCAAATGCAACATAGGTGAGTTACCGCTCTTCGTTCTTCAGATGCCCCTGTGACACTGTGACACAAATATTGCACTGCAAATCCTAAGAAAATGAGATACTGTTGGATTGAAAGGAAACATACCAGAAAGGATTTGGCATGCTCTGTGATGCAGAGTTGAAAGCCTTTGAGAGATATTCAGTCAGAAAAAGCCCAAACGCCTAGATAAAACACACATGGAAAAATTCTTTTGCAACAATATTATCTTTCTAGATTGATTTACCACTTAAAAATCAAGAAGTAATGCTTAAAAGAAGATGTCAATGGGATTTTGTAACAGCTCTAAATAGATGGGGTAGAATGAAGTGCTTAAGATTCTCATGCAAGAATTGTAGGCTTGCTGCTGGAAGCATGGCCCATAAATAACTGTGGTAACAAATAATAGCAAATAACATCTGTGGTTACAATAACTCTGGAAAAAAAAAAAATTTACAAGGGCCATCAATCTTCATGCTTTAGGGCACAAGCTGATCCCCAGCTGACATCCACAAGCAATCCTCCTCATGGTGTCTTATTACACAGTAAAGTAGCTTACAAGCTTTTGTGACTTTGGAGCAGCAACCAACATTGAGCACAGGCATGGATAAAGTACATGAATAAGAGACACCATTGCTCCAACCTACAATTACAATGCTTACAGTACATGTTACATCTTGCTTGCAAATTTAGGACTGATCAAATGTTAGGTTACCCACGGCACCTAATTAACCAATCAGTCTGTTGTGAGAAAATATTTTTTAAAATGGAAATTCAAGGCAAAAATAAAAATCTTCTTTAATAGAAACACTTGTTTTTCAAATCATACAGGACACATTCAGCCAACTAGAATAATATCAGGTAATTAATTACATCATTAAAAGAGATTCTTCCTTTCACTATGATCCCTGAAAAGTAATAGTAGTATGTTTCTTTGAGAAGAGTTTAAGCTACGTAAGTTTTCTCAGTCAAATTAGAAACTGAGAATGTGATTTAGTTTAACTTTAATAAATACGGGGAATGGGTGAGTTAGCTTTCTGTGGTAGAAACTGGAAGCTTTTATCCTATCCATCACATCATCTGGGGAAAAAAACCAAACAAACAAAAAAATGAAAAGTTTGTGTGTTTATTTTAGTTAAGGTTTGCTTTATAGATAAAGTTTCTTATAGGTTCGATGTATTGTTTACATAGGCAAAGAACCCTGTAACTCCAGAGGCAAAGTTTGACTGCTACAGAAATAAAAAATCTGGGCTTCATACAAAGTTGTGTAGAAAAAGGGGAAGCCCTGCATAATGTCAGGCTGATTTTCACAGCTGTATTTTGAACATGATTACCTGTTGTGATTCTCACAGGAGTTAAAATCTGGAGTTCATTTTGAGGAGAAAGAAAGAAAAAAAACAAACACAAAACAAATCAGCAGCAGAACTTAGAGATTATGAGAAACTGAATGTGAAGTCTCCAGCATCACCCTAATAGGCACTTCATGAAGCAAAAGAAAATATAAGCAAGTAATGTGGTTAGAACAATATGTAAAAAACCCCAAAATAGTTATTAAAATTAAGTACTGCATACAATATATTATGTATCTTTGCAGATGTCTAATGCCTTCCATTAATTTACTTCTGAATAATTTGGATTTAAAGCCCTCTAATCTCCTGGGGATCCCTGCTATATGTCATAGATTAAATTCATATTGTAACTCTACCACTGTTAATTTGACTTATACTGATGCAAGATGCACATAGTTGAGAACTGACTGAGACCTTGTTATATTCAGATAAGAAGAGCATAGTCAAGCTCTTCCAACCAGAAAGTAGGTCATCTTAAGAAACATTTCAGGAATCTGGCATTCTAAGTGATAATGTTAATGTCATAAAACAGCAGCTGTAAATTATTTTAGAAAACAAATAATTAATGGCATCAACTACTCTTAAAACCTGAGACTTAGATTCTTACCCAAATTTCTTTTTTCATCTCTAAGAATAGGTCAGATAATGTAGAAGACTAACTTATTTTACCTGCTTGTATATCTTTCTCCATTCAGTTCTGGATTCATGGGTTGAGAAGAAGAGAATAAACTGAAGAACTTAATTATATGGTCTAGTGAGAATGAAATAACAGCAGAAGGGCAGGAATTTCTTTGGTCTCCTTTTTCTAGGGAATATTTCTGTTCTTCTTTTTAATTATTATTTTTATCATTAGGATAAAGTACATTAGGAGTGTTTGGAAAAGACTTCATAATGAAAACTTTTTGGTTCTTGGCTATAAACAACTAAATTACATGTGCCCATGAATGGTACCTGGGGCCAGGTGGCAATGAGCAATGAGCATCAATCCTAACAAGTTAGTCTCCAGAGCTGGGTGCCTTTATGCAGAATTCCTCTGGGAATCATCCTTAACAAATTGTAATTCCTGGGGAGTGTCCAGACACTTGTGGGAGACTGCCGGTTGGTACATGCCAAAATCACCCTGGGGAATTTTCTAACACTTTCCCAGTATAAAAGATTGGGTTCCAATGCTTGAGAATATCTTCCCAAGCACTGTTTAATTTACTCATGTAGACACAGCCTCTAGGAAGAAATTCCTCTACAGATGTCTTCTGTATTAGGAGTCCATATTCGCATTCCCTCTTTCTCATTCAATTCCATGCATTTTTGGTCCCATAAACAGCAAAAACTACTTTTTGCTGTACAGTGAACGAGAGTTAGTGGGAAGAATGCAAGAGAATTTCTTGTAAACTGTTCTGTGGTTTGTTGTTTAATTTTTTTTTCTTGGCAAAACAGAGTTTCTTCAGGCTGAGGTAGGTCTATAACTTACAAACTCCTTATGTGGGATGAATTCATTAACCAACAGAATTTTATGGAAAAGGAAGTTTCTTTTGCTTTGTAGCCATCATCAAGGGAAGATCAGGCATTCTGAATCTTGAGTGCACAGGAGGGATTTACCACATGCCTCTGAATCAACTACCTGTTCTGATAAAGCTATTTAATGTTATCTATTGGCTAGTTATTGGTCATTTCCAAGTTGCTCACATTTATCACCTGAGGTCACTGAATTATTCTATGCCAGTTACCTATGCAGTCAAAGGAAAAAAGGGAATTATCTAATTTAGCTGTCTTGAAACATCTTGTGGAGACCTGTACGCCTCTCCTTTGGCTATAGCCAATCTTCTAAGGACATTTGGATTATTCAAATACATGCCTTTAGATGTTACATAAAGGATAAGTTAAGACCCTAAAACAGAGATGCTGAATCTCATCTTACACTTTATCTTCTGGAAACAGAACTCCACTGAGAAAGGTAACATATTTTATGGTGTACAGTGAACATCAGAGGTTCAACCTCCATCAGAAATGTCACTGTATTTTTATTCTGCCCTAGAAAAAGCAGCTTTTTAGGGTGTTTTTTTATTTCACAAAAACTACATTTCAAGCAGAGGAACCAGATTAATAGGCAACACCCTCTGAAGCTTTTCTTTCTTTATCTTTTCATTAACATATTTGAATACAGAATATAATATTCATTCTAACACCATTTTTTACTAATTAGAAGCTTTAGTGTTATATTTATATTATAGCTTCCGAAAAGGTGGGGAGGTGGGGTGGGGGAAGCTTTTCTTAACTGTACAACAACTAGTGTTTCTTTTTCAGAATCCAGCTGTCACCAGACTAATTTTTATTAGAAAAGATCTGTGGGAGGTTTTATTACCCTCTAAAGAATGCATGTTAACAGCTTTGTAAAAAACATGTAGCCATTATACAATGCACAGAGCTAGAACAAAATCATCATGCCCAAATACCAAGAAATAACGTCTCTCTAACAAGTAACACTAGAATTGAACTAAATAGTGCCATTTGTTATTAAAAGCAGCAAAACAGACAATCAAAGTCAAACAAAGCATATTCACAAGAGACAAACATTTCATGCTTCAGAATGCAGCAATTGCAGCCTAGGAGATTTAAAGTGTTGCCAAACAGTTTTATGTTCATGTTTAGAAGCAAATGCCTTGAGAATGGCAATGATTACTGATGTAAACTGATTTTCATACCAAGTATTGCAGTCTGATGTATAATTCTGGGAGTTGGACTGTCTTTCTAATCTACTCTGGAAAAATACTGGCAGAACACAATGGAAAAGTCATATCCTATTCTTTTCTATGCAAGAATTGGTCCAATACCTCAGTCCTTCCTTGAATTATTATTTATTCAAAGATTTATTTCAATGCAAAAGACTAGGACCATGGCTGAATCAATTCCTACAGACATTGCTGAGATCCAATGTTACTTCAAATATTTAAATGTATGGTTTTCTTTAGCACCCGATTACATAGTAAATCTTCATATACTGGTAAAATGAATTATGCTGTTCAAAACAGACCTACTTAAAAAACCACTTCCATTTCTATACTTAGGGTCAATAACATGGCTTGGTCATATTTATACTTCAGTATACATGCAGTAATACCAATGACTTTTTGGACTCAAAATCTGGTAACAAATACATCTGTAAAGCAACTGCTTCCTTGTATCTATAGACAAAGCTTTATTCACTAACAAATCTAAAGGTCAACTCTAGAAAATATTTTAAAACATTCTGTCAAGTTACCTTGGATTATCCTTAGTAGTACAGGTGCCACTGACATACAAGGTAGGAAGTTAGAAGGGCCCTGCCCACAGTAGAAGTCCTGCCCTCTCCCAGCAGCCTCATGGTCCTCTTTGCCAGTCATGTGGTCTGTTGTGATCGCCTGGCAGGAATGGTCATCCCTACCAGTTTACCACAGAAGTACATTGGACCCAGGAAGTCCTTCCCCTTCATACACAAGGGGCCACCATTTTGGTTTGGCTGCCATTTAATGCCACAGAGTGTTAAATGTGATACTGCTCTGTGATTGGCTGAGGCATTTATTGTCCCTAAGATAACATGTGTTCTTAGGCAGCCCTGTGATTGCCTGGAAGGCAGGATTGGCTGGCAGGACAAGTTTTGCCTACCAGTGTACCTAGTGCATATCAGAAAAGGAAGCGCCCTGTCATTACATACAAGGAAGCTGCCACTTTCAACAGCATCATTCCCCATTGTTTTGATACTTCATTGTGACTGACTGGCAGATGTTTCTTGACACTGTCATACCCACATGCTCTCAGGCAGCCCTGTCATTGGTTGTCTCTAGCCATAAAAACATAGGTATAAAATGGATAAAACTTTATTTAATAGGAGCTAATGGGATGAATAATTTAAGTTTAAATGTGAATAGAATTAATTAAACAAAAGTAAAAGGCAGGTTCAGGGTCCCCCACTTAACCAGGCTGCAGAGAAAGCCTGAAATATCTGTGATGGGGGGAATGCTTCAAGAGGAGGGGTGTCAAAAAGCTAGGAGGGGCGTGGGCAAATGGGAAGCCCACCAAGTAGCTCCTGGGGTAAATCCCATCATGTGCAAAGAATAGCCCAGTCCTCTGAGCCAGATTCAGAGGCGCCCCCACATCCAGGCCCATACCAACAGGATGACTATGAAGTATTACTGGGGCAGACTTTGGTCTGCATGGCAACACATTGGCAATACTGTCTGCAAGAATGGAAAACAAGAACAAAATACCAGCTTCAGAAGAACATGTGTCTGGGGACGATAAGGAAAAGACCCAAAAGGAATCCTAAAAAAGACTGAATGAACCAGAAGAACCAGTCAACAGGCCCATGAACTGCAAACTCGATTTTGAGGTAACTGTCAGACAGAAAGGGTGGGTGGTACTGGAGGGGACTCCATTTCTTCATGGTTGTGGGGGATCTTACAACTGCCTGTAAGACCACTATGGGGTGCAGGCTGCTGCTATATGTGTTTCCTTGTCCTTAGGCTGATGTTGCAAATAAGAGGCAGCAGTCATTTTAGACTGTACTGATTACTGCAAAAGCAGCGAGACACAGGCTTTGGGACACAGACCACATCCCCATTCTTTTGAAAACCACAGCTACTGAAGAAAGAGTAAGTGGATCAGGAAAAGAAAAAAAAAAAAAAGCCCAACTCTCTCAGCCTTTCTTCGTAGGGGAGGTGCTCCAGTCCCTTTATCATCCAAGGAGTAGCTGGCAGGATGCCAGTACTAAAAGGGCTGGCTGTGTATTGGTAATACCTATACTACTGTCCTATAGTAGCTGTGCAGTGGAACCCTGTTTAGAGTTTGGTTTTGATATCTGTGGCAGTTTTTATATCACTTCAGAAATAATAGTATTAACAGACTTAATAAGACTATATAGTAGCTTTTGTGATGTTCAGGCTGTGATGGAGCATTCAGTGAAGTTGCATCTTCACTTTTATTCAATCTTCAGCAATGTCAGTTTGTTTAAGGGATTCTAGTAAAGTTAAGAAGTGTTTTGGGTACTGGGTTGTCATGGTTTAGTGGGACAGCTACTCCCCACACAGCTGCTTGCTCATTCTCCCCACAGTGGGATGAGAGAGAGAATCGAAAGGGCAAAATTGATAAAACTCGTGTGTTGAGATAAAGACAATTTAATAGGTAAGACAAAGCTGTGCAAGCAAAATAAAGAATTCATTCACTACTTCACATTGGCAGGCAGGTGTTTAGCCACTTCCTGGAAAACAGGTCTCCATCACACAAAACAGTTACTTGGGAAGACAAGCGCTGTAACCCAGAACATCTCCCTTTCCTTCTTCCTTCCCCTGAGCTTTTGTTGCTGAGCATGAAGTCATATTATGGGATATTCCTTTGGTTATTTTGTGTCAGCTGTCCTCGCTGTGTCCCCTCCCAACTTCTTGTGTAACCTCAGCTTACTCGCTGGTGGGGCAGCGTGAGAAGACAAAAAGGCCTTAATGCTATCTAAATACTGCTCAGCAATAGCAAAAACATGGGTATATTATCAACACTGGTTTGGTCACAAAACCAAAACATAGCACTATACAAGGTGCTGTGAAGAAAATTAACTCTTCCCCAGACAAACCCAATATGTGGTCAAACCAGTTTTGGCTATCAGAACAATAATAAAAACCAAGAATTAATGGAGTCATGGTTAAAAATCATATTTATCAAAAATTTTATATTAACAGATTCCAATTTTTTGAAAGAGTCAACAAATGTGTGTAAGAGAGGTCTGACGGATGATATCTTTGAATTTCTAAAAGATATCAGCAGCCATTGAAAGCTTTTAAGGAAGATAAGCAGCCTGAGAGAATAGAGCTATGAGTAGCTAAGCAATTAGTTAGAACTTAGGAAAGAAAAGGTCAGAGTAATTTTCATTTATCACAGTAAGAAGATAGCTGCTAGGATCACTAAAAGAATCTCTGCTAAAACTCATGATGTCCAGCAGTCATAAATGACATGGAAAAGGGGGTGAGGGTGAATAGAAGGTGAGACAGTTTTCTGATGATGATTGAAGAGACTAAAAATTAGGTCCAGGTGTGAACCTAAATGTGAAGTATTGCAGAAGAATCATACAAGATTTAGTAACTACGCAAAAAAAAAAAAAAAAAAAAAGTAACTGAAAGGTGTACTGTAGATAAATGTAAAGTGTTGCTAGCAAAAGAAAAAACTTCACTGCATCATCATTAAATTCCCTACTATGTCTTAATACCAATTATGAATGACTAAGTAGTTTGGGATTCTTTAGCTTAAGTCAAAGAAACGGTGGGTGTGAGATATGATAGACATCTATAAGGCCATGAATGGCAGAGTGTGATTTTTCCAGTTAAATAAATGTGAGACATCAGAGATAGCAGTTTCAAAAGAAACTAAAGGAGGCAACTCTTTATAAAATTTTTAGCTAACCTGTAGAATTCCATGATGCAGTTTTTTAAGTATTTTCATAGCACTGAGGGTCAACAGAAGACCAGACAGAAGTACAGAAGAGAAATCCTTAGAAATCCATTAAATATGAAGACATCACGTTAAGCTTAGAAAGTATCAGACTGACATAGTCTTGTAGGCTAAGATGATATGATGGGAAGCTGTCACTGTGTACTTGTTCTGTTTTTATATTCTTCGCTAGGCTTCCATGTTTGACTGCTATCAGAGATAAGATCACGAGCTAAATGTGCTTTGATGTGATGAAATATGGCCATCTTACATTCTTATGCCTTGTGACCTTTCAATTAAATCAGATAAAGATGGCTGGGGCTTTATGTAGGATCTACCTAGATAGTGTAAAGAGTTACCCAAAGATGATTGCAAAGCTATTAAATTTAAAAAACCAAACCAAAACAAAAAACAAAACACCATTTTTTTTTAATTAACCAATTAGGATGGCTATATTGTCAGCTGCTAAGGCTCTGTTATTAAAGAACTCAAGTTAATGGGAAGGTTTATATGCAGCCATTCACCCTGTCCTTCCTTTCAATCAGCCAATTCAACAATGTCTGTAAAATCTTCTTAGATGGATTCTTTTCTTTCTACTGTCTCTGAACCTGTCACACAACTCCATGATCCTCTTGCTAATATCTTCATCTCTGCATAACTTGTAAATTCCCAGGGATATGCGATAATCTTATGCTATAGCTAATATTCTACTGTCTCCTGGAATAAACAACAGAAGTATCAATACACTCAGCTTGACAAAAAGTTCTACATAATCCAATCACTTCCATTGTTAATAAAGGTTTGAAAAACAAATCACCTGCCTTTTACAGCTCCAAAGGATGAAAACATGTGAAATAAAAAATAGTAAGGAAAGTGAACATTTTAACCCTTTTTTCCTGAACACTGAAATTTTTCTACAGGAGAATATTGTGGAAAGGTTAATTTTCCTATTTTTTTTTTTTTGTCTCTACTCATGAATACTGTGAGTCCTTACACAGAAAAAGTTAAATGAAAATTAGCATTTGGATAAATGAAAGAAGGGAAGAAATACCACAAAGTAAATTATCAGTAGAATTAGACAACACTGCCTTTTAATAGTGTTTAGAGGATTTCAATTAATTTTGGATATCGTATACTAGATATATTGAAAGTCTGGAGTTATCTAATGATAACACCCAAACAGAAATTAAAAGGAAAAAAAAAAAGAAAGCAAAAAAAAGGTCTTTCTCTTCTTATCTGAATATTTTCCAAAGGGAAAATTATTTAATGGAATGACAGAATATAGTACTGATAAGGCATTAAAAATAATAGAAATCTTTATAGATGTTTTGTAAAACTGTTTAAACTTCAAAGGCTTTAGTTAAAGTGGGAAGACTTACACTTCATAAATCTCCTATATTTTGCAGCAAAGAAAAGAAAACATCAGCAGTTACCCAGTAATGCTAAGTCTGGTTAGGGAATATTGTGTTTTCAGAGACACTTTGAATAGATCTTTTTTTGAATGAGATTTGTTTATAGCTTAAAGAACAGATAAATCCAAAAAAAGTTACTATCAGATGTTCAGGTCATGTTCAAAAGAGCTGTAACTGAGTCATGCTAAATGATTATTGCCTCTAAAGACACATTAGAAATACAGGGTCAGTTCCTTTCGACTGAAAAAAAAAGAGTTATTTTAAAGTAAAATAAACATAGAAAAAGAAATACAGTTCCATTACTCACAAAATTGAAGGTCGTCTGTATTAGGTAAATAGTTAGACAGGGAAGTAGGTAGGTAGAATACAAATCTCATGTTAAATTGAGACATAGATAAAGTACAGCAGTTATATTTTAAAATCAGGCAAAATAGGCCAAAGGATAAAAAACCCAGGGCAAGTAGACTTTATAGAATCACAGAATCATAAAATAGTTTAGGTTGGAAAAGACCTTTAAGATCATCAAGTCCAAAAGTTAACCTAACACTGCCAAGGCCACCACTAAACCATGTCCCTAAGTGCCACATTTACCCATCTTTTAAATACCCTACAGGGATAGGGACTCAACCACTTCCCTGGGCAGCCCGTTCCAATGCTTGACAACCCTTTCAGTATAGAAATTTTTCATAATATCCAATCTAAACTTCCCTTGGAACAACTTGAGGTAATTTCTTTTTGTCTGATTGCTTGTTACTTGAGAAAAGAGACTGACACCCACCTTGCTACAACCTCCTTTCAGGTAGCTGTAGAGAGTGATAAGGTCTCCCCTCAGCCTCCTTTTCTCCAGACTAAACAACCCCAGTTCCCTCAGCCACTCCTTATAAGACTTGTGCTCCAGATCCTTCAGCAGCTTTGTTGCCCTTCTTTGGACATGCTCCAGCAACTCGGGGTCCTTTTTGTAGTGAGGAGCACAAAACTGAACACAGTATTTGAGGTGTGGCCCCACCAGTGCAGGTAAGAGCACAGTCTAGACAAGATGGCCCAGCAGCCTGTCCAGCTGAGTCTTAAAAGTGTCCAATGGGGCAGAGTCACAGGATCACACAAATCAGAGGAAATCACAGGAGAGGGTATAAATAAAGCTTCCTCAGATACTTCACCTGTTCTACTGGTATAAAAAAAAATGCACCTTTGCATCTCTGGTTTATTACATGACCGGATATTTCCCTCCACCTTCCAGGTTTTCCTTGTGTTTATGATGGTAACTTTTGATACTATTAGGGTTCTGGTCATTTCCAAACAATTTTGCAGTGCAGTCTGAGTGAAAACAATTGAAGCATGACATACCCACCTCAAATCTAAACAGATTACTATGACTATAGTTTTATCTATCTGGAACACTGATACTACTTTTGCTACAGCCGTTAATTTTGCATGCTCAGCTAAATGTGTGTTATATCTAAACTCTTCTGGTTCTGGCTGCATAGAGGAAACCGTGACTACAAAACTACTGAGAGTAGTGACTGCTTGGACAGAAAGACTTAACTACATACAAAGACACGGTTGAGCTCTTACAGCGTGATGTGCTATTACATTCATGGCTAATCTCTCTGGAAAGTATCAACTGCACTCTTACATATTTCACCCTGCAGGCATTCATTGGTTGTTCTTTCTACTTAGAACATGGTGAGTAGAGATAAAGATTCCTATGTAGGGCATAATCTGAAGTGTGGTTTCTGTAAGAATAATGTCCATCTTGTTAATCCTGCAGAAGAATCAGAACCATCTCTGATTTTTACTTGCTTACTTATTTATTTTCCAGACAGCATTTTAAGAGAATGTGGGAATTCACTTCCCAACTTTTCTTAGGTTCTTACTTTAACCTTCTTTCTCTGGTCACTTTTGTGGGCAACTTTTAGTATGTGCAAAGATACTACAAAAATAGGTTATACACTATTTGAGCGTGCAAAGCAATCATTTATTGTCTACTACACACAGCATATTGCTAGGATTAATGAACTACTATGTTGATCAATAGTATGATTGGCAGTCAGCTGCAGAGGGAAAAGTGAGCTTTTGTTATGTTTTGGACTGGGATGAACTTCAATATTGATGAGTTGCTGTCTTCTAATTGATCTGTTTTGGGGAGAGAGAGCTGGATAGGATTTTGGTGTCAGTATTTTTCTGTGGTTTTACTTTACTTATTTTTCATGGTTTTAAAGCACTTACGTTTTCACACCTTAGCAACAATTTTCTCAGTAAAACTGATCCAAGGTCACACAGGTGCTTTGAACAAAACGAGGCCTTGAATCACAGGCAGATTAATACAGTTAAGTATGGCCTACTTCAGATTGAACTGAGTTAGTTCTTCAGCTGAATAGAGCTGAACAGCTCTGTGAGATGTTCTAGCATATCCACCTGGCTTCTGGCTATCAGTCAATATGAGTGCCGCTTCCTGTATATTCTATGACACATTTGACTGGTGTCTGTAGATTATTTGAATGCCAAAGGGCTTTCAAATATCTCTGGACTTTACTCAGAGCTTGAATGCTTCATTCATATTTAGGCACCTGCACTTAGACTCTTAAATTGAAGTATCTAGAATCTGCAATTTAATCCCACCCTTTACTTTTTATACCATTTTGATGAATCCTATTCTCAGTCACAACATTATGCTGTAAACATTAACATTAGTTTAAATAATAGCCTGAGAGTTTTTTGTGTAATGTATATTATGCATGACAATATGAAATGTAGGTTCTTTGATTTTTCTGTCAACAGCATAGAGTTTAGGTTAAAACTTTTGGCACTGCAGCATAGCAGCCCCATGGTGCTGATTTCATGAAAAACGGGGGATCTCCTAATAACTCCTCCTTCTGTTCTGCAGCCAGTTATCAATGGAGGTGCCTGTGCTTCCGTCAGCAGCAGCTGTGACCCATGGGCACATTTAAATTAAGCATAGACTCATGAACATATGTCATTAATTATCACTTTTTAAAATACACTATAGTTTCCTCAGCTATATTGGGTTTATATTAGTGAGAAATTTGCAGGCTACCTATCTGATGGCAAGCTCTGTGGAACAATGATTAAATCTTGCTCATTTTTAAAATAAGTCTTAATTCTCCAAGTAGTTGTTATATCACAAAACAATACCATAGAAACTTTCCTGCAGGTCATCCTAAATAAAACAGCATAGAAAAAAACTTTACATTTTTTCTAAAACAAATTTAGAAGTAAAACATGGATCTGGGAATGTTTACTCTTTAGATAACGAGATAATTATTTGCAATTACAATAGCAAAGTTTGCACTTTAAAATTTAAAGATAAAGCACAAACTCTAAAAACAGCTCTTCAAATCTATCAATAATATAAATTCTGAAGACCAATGTAAGACAACATCAAGAATATGACCTCATAGAAAATCTTCAACTAACAAATATTAAATAGGAAAAAAGAGAGTACTTCATTTTTTTAAATTTTAGTTTTTACTGTAGTGCAAATATTTTTTGTGTTAAACATAGATACATGCTATTAGTGTTAACTTTTCCAAACAGAGTTTATTCAGTCTCGTGGGGTTTTTTTCAGTTCTGCTTACTCAAATTTTGCAACAGTCATTAGATTCTGAAGTAATTTTAACTTTTCCAAAATACAGTTTATTTGAATATTATAAAAATTACTCTCAAATCTCTTATACTTGAGTGGATATCACATCCTTTTAATATTTTTGTTTTCTTGAAGTATGAAACACTGTGGCAGTTTCTGCAGACTGACTAGAAAAGTACTGAAGCTGAAGTATAACACTCACTACAATGAACATTTTCAGTCTGCAAATAAACTCTGTCCTTTTTACTTCCCATGTCAAGTGCATGAGCTTCAAAAACCTATCTTTTGTCAGCTCAGTTGTGGAAAAGGAAGTGAGAGCTGCAGCATTTTACAGCTCATAACAGTGTCAGAAGCAAAGTTAGTAAGAAAGAAAATACAGAGGGGAAAAAAAATCCCTCACAATGTGTACTTCATTGAAGAGAAATAAGAAAGAACAAGAAAACATCTCTGCAGTGACAGCAAACACATGAAAATAACAACAGAAGAAAATACAAATAAGGAAAAGCAAAACAGAAAATGAATCAGAAAAAAAAAGTGTTTCACTGAGTGATATAGGTACTTAGAAAAACATATAAGCACCAAGAAAATGAAATGTTCCTGGAAGGTAGGGAAAAGTTTGGGAAAATTAAAGTTAGTGGAAGTTTAGATTAACAGCTACACAGAAAGGGAGGGAGGTACAGAATCTAAAATAATTCAGCTTGGAAAAAAAAATAAATTAATTCAAACAGCATTCACACATATTTCGTAATTCTGGATGTCAATTCCTCTGGCTATGGATTATTTAGGTTTAAATAACATTTTCTGTGTTGTATGAAAATCTTAATCTCAAAGCAATTTATTTTATTTCTGTGCATTTGCAGAACTCTCTGAAATATTGTATCCGAAAAAGGAACTAATCCAGATCATCGGCATCAACAGAGGCATTCCTGTTCACTTCAAAAGGCTTTGAGCCCCTCATAAACTAAAATCTCTGCACTGTTACATAGGTACATATACAATAAAGAAAACAAAACCAAACCAAAAAACAAAAAACATTTAAAGATAGTTCCCTGAAGGAAGTTTCTGAAAAACAGATTTCTGAAACTGAAGCAATAGCATCAATCCAACCTCTGATCCTCTCCATCCCCCAAAAAAGCTTTTGCACAATCTGACCTTTGCTTCTATTTTCTACAGAGTTAGATCCTGTATGAGATTTCAGAGTTGGTTCTGGAAAACTGGTTCATTCAATGAATTATGCCTATCGGTGACAACCTTTATAGGCCTGGAGTCTCTAGCCTTTTAGATAAGTCTAAGGATTTGAAGCTGATCTGAAAATGTAAAAACATAGTGATCAAAAGAATAGGGTAATAGGTAAAATGAGGAAATGTGTTTCTGCTTATTAAGTCAGTAAAGATACAGAATAATTGTTAAAAGTGCCCTTGTCATCTTATCTTTCAGGAAGCTTGTGCTTATGAATTTCACCCTAAACAGCTTTGTTGCAGAATAACATTTATCTTCAGATGCATCAAAAGAAGGGAAACATCAGGGAGCCTGGTTACTGCTTATTAATAAAGATTATGAAAATTATTTCATGTGAATTGCTGAGAATGTTAATAATCAGATCTATGCAAAAGCAAAATATAAGGGAAGCTAGACGCAAGAGCAAGTTTATTTTCTCCCCTGAATATAGAGTGCTATTTTGCCATGTTAATGCCTTAACTAATGAGAACCAACAATTATTTTGTAAACAACATCCCCCAAAATCAGAAACTGGTACATGTTCCAGAAATTGTCAGAAATGCAAAAGTCAGGGTGCTCTTCTGGGAGAATGTATATGTATTTGAGTTTCTGGGTATATTGTGAAGTATTTGAATCATGTTTTTCAAATCTGCTTGCATAAGAAATTGTCTAAGAAAAAAAAATTATGCTAATAGCAAATAAACGAGGGAGTCCTTATGATTTCTGTTATTTAAAAACTTGGAAAGGGTAGAAGAGAAAAGCATTTTGAATTTGTGTTGTTTAACAATAAATCTGCTTCTAGCAAGGAAGTAAACCAGCAAGTAGAAATGCTACATTTTATAGAAGTGTGATTTTTGAGCTTATACATTATAATGAAATAATTATTCTTATCTCTGACGAGCAAAATCAATTACCAGGATTCATATATACTAGCACCAACTAGAAGAGAAAATTTATACAAAAATTATAAAATTATATGTCCTATAATTTATCCTGTTAAAAAAAAAGTAAAAAACAATTAGTACATAAATAACAGCGAATGGCTGGAGAAAGATTTTGCCCTAAAGCTCATTTTGAAAACAACTGGCAGGTGGAGACTTGGAAGAGAAAAACAAAATTTTAAACAGAAAAATAAATGTTAATTCTTCTTTTACAGAGCAGAAGATACGTTTCTTGATATTTTACTGGAAAAAAATTAAAGAATAACATTACTGCTAATTAAATATTATATATTTTTGGTGCATATTCTTTCCATAGACTCAAGAAATGTAAAACAACCCAAAACAAGATAAAACAAAATATGTTGGCTTTGTAATATTATTTTTCCCCTTCCCGTTTAGAAGCAATGGTTATATTGAACATGAGATTGTAGGTAAAGCATGATTTAAATTGAAACTGATCTGGGGTGTTGTTGGATTTCTGTCTTTTATATAGGTTTTGAGTGGAAGACAAGAATGTACCACTGGCCATACAACCAGGAAAGGGAGCATGGAGAGCTCATTCCAGGATAATTGGTCCAGAATGAACTTCAGAGGCTGCCATGAACCAAGATTGAACAGCCTTCTTTCTATGAAATGGGTAGGAGGGAGGAAGACAGGCAGATGAGCAAACTGAAATGAATTACTAGCTCTAATGGTATGAGGTGAATGGAAAATTTGCATATGACTTAGTTAATTCAAGGATCAGCCTTCTACAGGAAACCTAAGAAGTTCTCCATCTCATTCATCAGATCTGCTTATGTATAAGATAATACAGTTTTTGTATGTTTAATCAAATTTGGGTGTTTCCTATTACTCCGTTGTTACTGCTTTCAGCCAAAGGCATGATAACAGGTGAGACTGCACTACTTCAAGTCTTAACATGCTTGTATTTTGGGGACTACTGATGATTACTTCCATACAACTGTGAACATCCCGAACTGTGGAAATCCATGAAAAGTATTTATGTGGTGAAAAATACTTGTAAATAAGTGCCATTTTCATCCGAATGTAAATAGAGACTAAAGAGTCAGTATACTTGTGTTATGGTTAAAATACTGACATAAACAATTCTGATACAAAATATAAAAAATATAATGATTCAGTGGTATCAGAATTCTACTAAGATTCTTTGGACCTCTGGTGCAAAATGTGTCAAAAAGTAAAGAATAACTAATATAAGCAAATAAAATTATATTCATCAGAAGTCGGCCTGTACTGCTCAGACTGAATATATGTTCTTATTTTTACATTAATAAATAAGACGTTCAGAAAGTTGTGTTCTTAAGTTTCACAGAGAGTTTTCTACCTGTCAGGGTGTAGCTCTTACCAGGTATAAAGCTGAGTGCTAACTCATATAGAATCGAATACCCAATCATCTTTTTAAAGATGATACAAAACCAAAGTTTGTGCCAATGAATACATTTAGAAAAAAAGGGGGGGGGGAGGGGAGAAGAAAATTAAATTAAAATGGTAACTGTACTTAACTACAATGCAGGGACCTACACTCTGATACCAGAATTTCTCTGAAGAAGAAAATGCATCAGTTGCCTGCAAACCAAGAAACCCAACAAATGAATAATCCTGAGAGAGCGCAAAGCCTTCCTAAATCGGCACATCAATGGTAGCTTTCCTCTGTGAAAAATATCAGCCATCAACTCACCCTGACTTCCTGATGCCTTTTGACTTCCAAACTGTGAATCCAAAGCTATCATCTGTTACACAGGAAATGTACCATATAAATCAGCAATATTTTGCCTGAAGCAGCATCTTCTGGCCCTAACCTACTACAGTCCTGAAACTCTGCACAATATTCCTTTTCCCTTCCACTTCAGTCTGGTGACCATTCAGAATTCAGCCATTTTAATCACTTGCAAAAATGTGTATAAGTACATGCTGAAAATCAATATAAAAACTGACAGCACAGCATATCATCTTATACAACCATCAAGATCACCAGTTCAAATACCCAGAACTTCAAAAGACACTTTTTTTTTGGCTTGTTTTTATAGAAATGCACTCATGTGAAATGGGTGTCTATTGTTATTTAACTTTTAACTGCAATAATTCCTAAGGGCTCTGTCCAAAGAGAATCCTCAAAATGGAGAAAGAAGAATAGAATCATAGAATCACTTTGGTTGGAAAAGACCTTTAAGATCATCTAGTCCAACCTTTAACCTAACCCTGCCATCCCACCACTAAACCATGGCCCTAAGCACCTCATCTATCTTTCTTTTAAATACATCCAGGGATGAAGACTCGACCACCTCCCTGGGCAGCCCATTCCAGAGCCTAACAACCCTTTCGGTGAAGAAGTTTTTCCTAATGTCTAGCCTAAACCTGCCCTGGCGCAGCTTCAAACCATTCCCCCTTGTCCTATCATTTGTTGCCAGGGAGAAGAGGCCGACCCCCACCTCACTACAGCCTCCTTTCAGGTAGTTGTAGAGGGCGATAAGGTCTCCCCTCAGCCTCCTCTTCTCCAGACTAAACAAGCCCAGTTCCCTCAGCCGCTCCTTGTATGACTTGTGTTCCAGACCCCTGGCAAAGTGAATGTGATAATCCTGCCCATATAACAGAATAAGGAAGTACAAAAAACCTGCATGGACCTAATTCTGTACATCCACACAGTTTGCTGTAGTGGTCAGGGGTACCAGTCTGGGATAGAAGTGCTACAGTCAAGTAGTTGAGGACTCAGGTCAATACTGAGATAAAAAAAAGGACATACCGTTCTTTCTGCAATAGGCGTGTATACGGATCAATCTTTTCTATGAAGCATGGGGTAGAGTAGACACGTTGAGTGGAGTTCATCTAATCACATGTAGGTATCTACAGCTTAAGCATAGACAACATCTGCATCACTCATCCAAATTTCGCTTTAGAAATGGAAATCGGCATTTTTGGCCTATTCACCTCATTCCCTAAGTTGTACAAACCCATTCATCTCAGTGTAAATACAACATCTAAACCAGGTCAGATGAATAAAACTATATTTGTTTGCATTGATTATAAAGGATTCCTACATCAACTAGCTCAGAAGTGGACATCTAAACATAGCTGAAATTAATTCCGGTCATCTTTTATTTCACATTTCAACTACGTTTAGATGTCTATTCTGTGAAACACAGAAGTAATATATCTGCATTTTAGCAAGTTTCAAACATGTTTCAAGGAAGTTTCCAAAATATTTATTCATTTTTAAATTGTTTTTGTATCTCCACTAGTTTACAGCGTATCAAAATAAAACAAAAAAAGTATGTGGAAAGTTGAACAGAAACTACAGAGGGTCACGAAAATTCTTTTTTTTAAGTTTTAGATCTGTTACCTTGCAGTATTTTGCCGTATTTTGCCCTGGAACATATCTTATTCAATCTGACAATCTAACTTGCACAAAATACAAAAATAGAATTCCTCTCATGTGCCTGTACACTGACTAAATATCTGTGTATCACCTTGGTGTTGTCACAGGTCATAGGGCAAGTAATAAGTGAGAACAAAAAACATAAAACCTGATTCATTCCCCTTTAACTGAATGCAGATAGGTCTAATGCCATCAGTTCCAATATTATCACCACTGACACATTTCTACTTAAGAGAAGAATCAGATGTCTCATTTGAAGCATTTGCATAGACCAACTTCACAGCAGCTGTAACCTCACTTCTATTATGGTATTGAGCCAAAATACTTCAGATTTCAATTTGACACAATCTGTCACAAACAAATATTCACAGTACCTGTCTTAAAAGTGTTCCATAAAAGATTATAATTTCTAAGCACTATATAGGGACCCAAAAGATATAGGCTGAATTTTTGAGCTTCTAGCTTTGATATAGCTTCTTTGTGTAATCTTGGGGAAGTTATCTAGTTACTATGTTTTACAGTTCCCAGCACAATAAGAGGTATTGTCTTCCTTCCTCTCCATTTTTCTTCATGGGCTTCTTTTAAGTAGCTTTGTACTATTGTAATTATTCAGCTAGATTTCTAATCTATGATCTTAATATAAGAACAGGATATTCTAAATTAATCATCCTTTAGTTTTAGCATCATAACAATGGTCTTACAAAGTCTTTACACTGATTTAACTACACCAGTATAATTTGGATAATAAAAATATTAACTGTCATGTGTATACAAAACTTTTCATCACAGACTCTCTAGGGAAATGTTATATAGTGTGTTTAAGACAATAGTGATTTCAAGTGAGGGTAAAGAGGTTTTTTTATGACTCAAACGGGTAAGATTTTCGTCTTGCAGGGTGTTTGCTGTAGGGTGTTCCATAGGACCAGCTGGGTTTGGAAAGAATATTCATGTACAAAGAATACACAAAATCCTAATTTCTTCTAGAACAGACAAAACCAAAGGCAGAGAAGTTATTTTTTCCTTCAGAGAGACAAACTGCTTTGCACATAAAGCAAAACCCTTTTCTTCATAGTTTTCTGTCTTATGTTCCAAGCACCATTATTAGACTAAACTGACCCACAATAACTATCTTTCTTCATATCCTCAGCTGGAGTCCATATGCTTCATAAAGTAATTTACTTCAATGCAATCTCACTGTGACGTCTGTTTAGACACATCAGCTCGCAGTTATTGTTGGCTTAGTCTATGTATTTAAAAGATAAGTCTTTAGGATGATCTGGCTCTCTTGTAATTGCATGGAGTTAGTTTATGAAATCCATCCCTCAACTGCCTGTAGCTATTATTCAGGTGCGTCAGATTTACAGTGTAGCATTCCTTCTTTATAGAGAGATTTTGGGAGACGACAGTATGCTCTGAACTGACAGCAATTGCACAAGGTGTTCATTCTCTTCCAGTGTTTAATGAATGATAGGATTTCCTTTGTCATCTTCCTTTGGTCACTAACAATTACATGTGTTCTGATGACAAGCAGTAACCTGTTAAGCTGTAATAATCTGATTACATGTCTTTTCCCTTAGGTTTTGTACACCATTGCTTCCAGGATCTGCTACCATCATTACATCTTTTTTTCCCAATCTCTCTGCAGTTTCTTCCACAGTTACTGATTAATGTTCTAACCTCTGTGTTTGTTCCTAGAGAAATCCCCAGTCACCCAATAGAGTTTCTGCTCAAACTGTCTTAACATGTGCTTAGTTTGGCAGTCTCTTCTTACCTGCTTACATAAGAAAGACTAATGGTATCTTACAATTATCTTAACTGTAGAAAGGTGGCTAGAACTCCTTCTGATATTAAAAAGAAAGAAAGAAACAAACTAAACAAAAAAACAACCCTCCCCCCAACAATAACAACAAAATAAACCCAAGGGTGGTTTTTTTCTGTTATTTTGTTTTGGTTTTTCTTTTTTCCCTAATTTTATATATTCTTCAAGAACAGTCTTGTTGCTGTAGCTTAGCTGAGTGACAGACAAACAATACATTCTCTTCCACCTTTAAACCCTTTCAGGTTTTTTTTTCAATTTTTTTTCTTTTCTTTCTTTCCGTAACAAATTGCATTCTATTTATTTAAAAAAAAAATTATGTTCAGATAACAATGCATTTTAAAAGCCTTTTACTGATACACAACAGAAGAAGCAAATTAAATTAATTTAGTAAAATTAACTTGATTTGTAAAGGTTATTTGGAAAAATCTTTCCTCCAGCATATTAAGGATAGAGGAAAGTTCATAAATGACATCATGAGACAGATGGGAAGAGAAGAACACACCAGATTGCTATTGTTTTATTATATGAGATGGGTTAGGAAGGATTATGTCAGCTGTTAGTTCATTTGAGGGAATTATAAAGAATTTAATACCCAAGTGCTTCTGAGAAAAACTGCAGTTTGGGGAATTTGCCACCGACAGTGTGTGCTTAACCCAGCGGTAATCATGTATTATGTATCTCCCCTTTGTGCCCAATGACAGAGGATATGCATCTTCTCTAGCTCTCAGCTATAGACCTAGCCCTTTTACTGAAACTGTAGAGCATCATGACTTAAACACTGGAAGTCCCTAGATCACAGCTAAGACAACAGCTGCTGCACATATGCTCACGTAAAAAGAAAGAACACCACACAACAGTAAAAACAACTATCCAGTTTCAAAGAGGAAACAATATCAGACACTGGGCTTTCACAAAATGAAAGCTGTAAATACAGTGCCTTCCCCAGTCCTCAAGCCACATACCATGTATTTGAAACTGTCTTAGACCATGAGTACAAAAAAATATTGTCTGATGTGCATAAACCTTTAGGAACTTTTACCATATGAGCTCACTGCCAGAAAGGTATAACCTTTTAAAAATTACAAAAGCCTCAGTTTGCAAAAGGAAGACATTTAAGTGTGAAATTGAAAGTAGGCTCCTAAAAGTTTAGGTGAGATATTAAACAAGACATTAGGCATCATTTGTGTGGAATTTGCAGAGTTACCTTGAGGAAAGCAAATCAGAGAAAACTTGTCATCATACTCCAATTTCTGGCTTGCAGCTACCGTGGGAAGGGTCCTGCAACAAGATACAGGAGAGGATGAAGCTGGTATTCGGTAGTGTCTTGCTCTCAGAAAGAAAGTGGAACTCTGAATCCCCAGAAATCTGCTTCAGTTCCAAATTTCAGATTCACATTTCATACAGGGGTGCTCAACATGCCAGCACTCATCATGTTGGCTGCTCTGAATACTAATTTAGGTTCCTGTATTTGGTGTATAGTTATATCTAGGCACCTAAACCAACACCTCAAATTCAGTTTTGAGTATCTACATTTTAGATGTTGCAGTGCTAAGCATCACAATGCCTTTTGTTGAATCCCTGAATTGTTTTTCAAAACAAGACCTGGGACTAGAGAGAAATAAGGGATCAGGTATATAAAGGAGTACTAGAGTATGTAAATCACATATTGGCCAATCTGTGCTTAAGTAATGCCTATCCTTGATGTACATAAAATACATTGATTGGCTCTGATCAGAATATTTTTCTGTTTTCTATGTATTATACCTCTCCCACAAATGCTTAGATCTTGTCTGAACAGATATGCAGTATCTGCTCCTTATACATCCGTCTTTAAATCCTGTCATCATACCTAAAAAATACCAACAAGAGCAGGCTTGTTATGTTTTTGCATTGCTTGTTTCACAGTAGCAACAGGTCTGAAAATAGTACTATGACCATAGCTTTCTTTTTCCTCCTCACCTATGACCTGATGCTCAAAGAATTCTAGGAAACCCAAGAGGATTTTTAGTGTGACTCCCTTACTTGCTGTAGGAAATATTCAGCTACTAGTCTTGTTGTTTTCATATACATATGTGAAAAAAACCCCTGCTATTATTATTCCCAGATGAAAAATAAGCATAATTACATGTTTCTTCCCTTCAAAACGTTTAGAAGGGACTATAACATTTTAAATGAGAGCTTATTACTGCTGTTATACTCTATTATTACAGCTGTTTTTACTAAGACCTGTAAATGTATATAGTTTTATTCATACGCATTATTTTGGTCTAAACATTTTTTTTTTTAGTTTCCAATTACATAATTACATAGCATAAAGTATCACTATTATAAATTATTTTATCGTGTTTAGTGTTGTCTTTGCTAATGAAAACTGACATTATTTTTTAAGCTCAGATGAGTTACTTCAGGACACCTGCCATTCCTGCCTATAACTTAGGAAAAAAGCCAACCACCACCAAACATGGTAAGTTGCTGTAAGGTAAATTTGTCAAGCTCAGCCATACATTTGTACTTTGTGTTCTCAGCTGAGGCAGATTCCAGCTTTTAACTTAACATAAAAAGCTATATCTTTCATTGTACTTGACACCTCATTTTGCATAAGATAAAAATCAAATCTCCACAATTCCAATGTTGTCAGTGAACCATATAGATGATATGGAACTGCAAAACATTGGGGAGTGCTAGGAGTATCTCAAGATGCTAGTAGCTGAAATCCAGAACAAGGTGTCCTGTGGTCTGCCTGTGGAATAATTTGCATTTACAGTGGTGATCGTGCTTCACTAAATAGAAAGAGATTATTTATTATGTTATAAGAGCAAGTCAGGAGAATAATTTCAACATTTTTTTTCTTGCTACAAACAGCTTCAGAAATGGTCTGAAAGCTCATTTTGGAGCTTACAGGAATGCTTTCAAGCACATTTTTAAAAATTGGACAAAACCATTACATTAGATTGAGCTGTTTCTCCTTGACTGTTTGGTTTTATAATGTTTTTGGTACGACATTGCGAAATACTGTAATTCAGCAGTCTTGTTATACACTGGTGTTACTGCAATATCTTGCTACATATACCACTACTGCAAACGCTAACGAGTGCATGCAGAGCAGCTGAGCGAGAAACATCTATTATATAAAGTGCAGGTGATGTATTTTTGGTAGCTAACCGCTGCTTGTCTGCTTAGCAATAACATGTCTACTCTGCTAAATAAAAGAAGTTACTGCAACAAGACGATGCCTGATTATCCAGGCTCTTTAATTGTCAGGTCACTCTCTGGACCTCTTGTGGACAGCCTTTAATTGACAATCTTCTAGAAAGCCTAGGGGTAGTTAAGTTCAGGGATGACTCCCATAGACAATAGGCACAAAAGTGTTCAGGGATTGGATCCCTTCACTCCCATCTCTCTCCAACTTGAACACAAAGAGCTTTGTACCCTGTGCTACCACTACATGTCCTCATCCCATAAACCAAAATATGAAACATGCTGACTCAGTTTCACACTAGAAAGGAAACAGTCAGCTGAGCCTTTCCAGTTTTTAAAGCATTTTGTCCTGAAAAAAAAAAAAAGGGGGGGGGGCGGGCCGGGGAAGACCTGGTAAAATAATTTTGTCTTCAAATCATACAGCTCCTACACAGAGTCTGGAGCACTTCCAGAACCAAATGTTATGCAATGTGGATGCAACAGTCTGCTCTACAGGGAGCTGGCCTTAACAGTGGAGGTATGCTGTTCTATTTATCAATACAAATAGCCTCAGTGATACGGCTATTGTGAGCTTTCCTTTAATCTAGTTAACAGTGAAAATTCCTGATAATTATTCTTACCCATGATGTGACCATATTTTTTGTGCTTTCAGCAGAAATAAAAGACCATAACGCAACGAAAGTAGTCATGTGTTTTTTCCTGTAATCATATCAAACACACTCTAGTATGCTATGGTACATATTATACTACCTGAGCTATAATTCTTTCTTGCCCCAGAGGGTCATTTCGCTTATTTAACCTTTCTTAGCTATATACAAACAAAGTATTGTATCGTTAAAAGCACAGTGTAACAGAGCTTTTTTTTGAAAGGGTTTTTCTTTTGTTAACTTTTTAAATGTTACTATCTGTTGCTCTTGTGAAGAACTTTTCTCCTTGCAAGCATATTTGATTCTTTTCACTCTGATAGGTTGACTTATCTTTCTGTAATAAAGATTACTAAACTCAGCCTCTATGCCTGCAGTGGCTGTAGCTTAGTTAGAGATGCATGCACTTGACTATAGAACAATTGTTCATCAATTCAGGTGTCTTAATGCTTGAACTAAAGACAACTTGAAGACTTACAAAGTGGAAAAGGAAAAGGACTTGCTATATATGGATTAAAGTTGCTAAGCAGTGCATGACAAATGAAAATAAGAAATCAGAAAGAAATGGAAAAAGCTGGGTTTAGATAGTCAAAAGAGGGAGGGAGGGAGGGAGGGAGGGAGGGAGGGAAGGAAGGAAGGAAGGAAGGAAGGAAGGAAGGAAGGAAGGAAGGAAGGAAGGAAGACATGGATCTATGTATCTATTCAATGTTTTGAAAAATATAGGTAAATTCTACGACAATCATTCTGTTGAAAAGTGAAGCCTATACCTCCTGTGATAAAGCTAATTTACCCTTTTAAGTAAAGATGTGGAAGCTGGAAGTAAAGATGTGGAAGTAGAGTGCATTTGATTCAGGAAGGTCTGATACAGAATGATACAGGGATAGCCTACAAACCAGGAAAAATTAACAAAGCGTATGACTATACCTCCTGTGAAGTAAATTACACCACGCAAATAATGAAATGCAAAGGCAATATTATCACTAACAGACCATAACGGATCCAGAGAAAAAACTAATTTTCATCACCATTCAAATAACTGCAATTAGTTTAATCTATAATTATTTTTTATTCTGATAGCAATTAATAACCTTGTAAAAGATTGTGGTGATTCAGTACTAAACTCTTCAGGTGTAACTAAGAAGGTGTAATTTAATATACAGATATACAATTACCTTAGTAATTAATTCTGTACAGCATTGGTTAATTCTCCCTCTCCTTGACTCTAAGAACTGGTGAGGTGGCACAAAGCAGCCAACCCAAGATATGAATTGGCATGCTCAAAATTCATGTGTTCTCACTCAACTCACAGAAATGAGTGAACTCATGTCAGTGTGGAAAGTACACAGAGGGAAAGAAATAAACATGTTCTGAAAGTTTGAAAATAAAGAATGCTTAGCTGCTATGCACTGATTATCAATGCTGACACAGACCGCTAATCCTACAGCAGCTTTGAGCATTCAGTGCATGATGTGTGGGAAAAATTGAGGTCTGAAAACACCAGAATATAAAACTAGGAAAACTTAACCTGTTCACTACCGTGCCAACTAGACCACAGAAAGAAGAGTAAATCCAGTCTTTGTGTACAATTCAATACAGGCTATGACCTTAGCAAAAAAAGAGAAAAACAATGTGGTTAGATATAAAAGATTTAATCTTTATTCTTAAAAGCTTATTTGTATTTTCCTCTTCTTTAACTCACACCATATTCTATCTCTTTTAAATAATGGCAGTGGCAACATTCAAATCCATCTAATCACATAACAGATGGTTATATGACAATTCCGTATGAGTGGATATATCCCACTTGCTTTAAAACTCCAGAAATATTCCTTAACTTGCCTTGCATCCCTTACAAGGTTTAAGTCGCTTAGATTTAGGTATCAGAGCTTATGCTTTGGATTTCTGGTAATATATGCACTCTTGCCGAAGCCCGCAGTCTTGACAGAACACACTGGATAAGCATAAAATGAAAGTAGGGCTGCTGTCCTGAAAGGCAACATCTCCTCATTCTGAATGCACATTACAATTAGTCTTAGAAATTCAGTTAATAAACTTTTGCATTAAGTCCTTCTGTCAAGCCGCCTATCCTAACCTAAGAAATGACTCTTAATATTACCTCCATAAGCTTTTTGTTGCCTTCTTAATTGTCTCTAATCTGCCTATACCTAAGTTTTTACTGCTTTTTCATTACCTCTCTGTTCACAATGAAATCTAAAGAAGCAGGGTTATCCACGTGCAAAATCCTTTCTCTGTGGATTGATCCTTCAAGTCTCTGATTACAAGCAGAAATATGTTTCTAAGTCCTGTTATACTGTCATGTAAATCCACTGCAGATCACTGCAGAAACTGAGGGCTTGCTGTTCTCATGAAAACCCTTGACACAAAGTCCCGTTAGGCCAGTAATATACTTTTTGGTATGTTTCACCATCTTTGTTATCAGAGAAGGCATTTAAAGATAAAAGTCTGTTTCACATAACAGGGGACAGAAGCAAAGATGCATTTTATGTAAATTAAGTTTAAAAGTCTTCAGACTTATTTACTTGAAGTGATTAAGAAAACTGATGGAGTGTAATATGCATGGAGACATTTCTCTTGCCTCTTGACAATTGAATTTTGATTGGCTAGGCTTACTGTAGTGCTGTGCATGTCAACTAGGAATAAAATGATTGTTAGCACTAGAGAATAATCTGCTAATAAGACAGGCTTAATGTGCAATAGCCTGTATGATATGGATGCAAATTTAGGATGTTTTAAAATGTAAAATGGGCTTAAGGGCTTTGCAGTATGTCTGTGTAGACATATTCCTCCACCTATCAGTGGAGCCTAGCATCAGTAGAGTACATTCAGCAGTTGAATATTTTTACCATTTTCTGTGAATGTTCAGTCTCATAGTACTATTATAACTTTGTGACACTGCATTTATGTCATTTTATTCCGTAACTTGACCTTGGGAATGGTTATATTTTGAAGAATGTATTTGAAAGTTACACAATATGTGGAAACCAAATAAATCCAAGTATTTAAAGTAGTTCCCTTTGGCTATAGCACCCAGAAGCATTTGAAACAACTGTCTTGATTAAAGCTAGTATAAAAGGGGAATTTACAAATCAGGTTGCTGTTGGACAGATGTTTCACAAGATGCTGCTTTTCACCTTAACTTAATAATTTGTAAACCTCCTCTGTGTCCTGGAACTGCCTAAGTAATCTCATTTTTAACTGCAGAGAAACAGTTTTCTGTCTCTGGCACTCCATACTTCCACATAAGCAGCCATTACAGTATTTTTCCATATAAACAACCTAAGAAGGAAAAGTTACTGTGTTGGGGTTTTTTTCTGTGTGAAAGAAACACTGTATTCACACTCACATACAAAATTACTTCCATCTCAGGAAGAAGATAGGTTTGTGAGGTAGGATTCAGCTGAGATAGATACCAGAAGAACCAATCACTAGGAGACAGAAATCTAGGTTCATTTTACTTGCCCAGTTTAACAGCCCTAAGCTCAACCATTAATTCACACACAAATGAAAGAGTAGAGAAAAATTTGTTTCTTCTCCCCCATATACTGCTAAATTTTGCTCATTGAACTCAGGTTTATTTTTGTACTGATGAAACTACTGAAGTTTTTCACTGATCATTACCAGTGTGAGGGACAAGTGTGATCCATAATCCTTGTCAGACCTCACAGACCTCATCTCTATTGTCTATACTGTAGACAGATACAGTGCAGACAATCACATTACCATGCTACGACTGCCTTATGATAAGGGAGAGCCTTATCAGCAAGGTGATGCAGTGATGACTCAACATTTCAAGGGTTTTCTTCTTACACATTTCTTTAACTCAGAACTTTCAGAACTATGCGTATTCAAGACATACACAGCTGAGCTCCAGGAGACATAGATGTTGTTGTTAAATACAGAATTAACTTCCACAGAAAAAGAAAAAAAATAAAGTATTTGAAAGCTAAAAATGCAGAAGTACAGTCTCAGCAGGTTACAAAAGCCTATCTCCTTAGCAGTTCCAAAACTTTTCTCTCCATTACAGGAAAATAGTAGACACATACAATTTTAATGAGATATGACTAACTTTCCAGGGCTATGTTCAGTAGTTAATTTTCTATCAACCCCAGACCCTCCCAGCTATGCACCTGGGCTACAGCCTAGACCCAGGTGTACATTCTACCACTCTCCACCACACTCCTTCTTGACATATTTTCTGTTTTATTTTAACATATTAACTCTCTCGAAGTGTTTTGTTCTGAAAATCTGCAGATTGATGAATTGGTTTTGACTTTTAATGTCAAATGGATTATAGTTTATAGCCTCTTTTGTATCACTTGTCGCTTGTGCTAGGGAAGAAACTGGCATCAAAAACCTTCAGCATTCCTTGTGCAGCTGACCTATGGAACAAGGCTTTTGTTTTCCATGTACTCTTGGCTTGATACTCAGTCTCCATTACAGAACAGCAGGTTGACCCTTCCTATTTCTTTGCAGAAGAAGCTTTCTTAGCTAATCTCTTCAGAACAATATGTTGAATGTGCAGATATGTTTCTGCTGACCACAAGTGCAACCAAGTCAAAGGCAAGACATTATGTATCTCTGAGGTCAACAGAGCCCATACTGCTTTCTACCTTTTTCTTAGGACTTGAGCTAAATATATTGACTGCTGCAGGGAAGGGAAGGGAAGGGAAGGGAAGGGAAGGGAAG